>JANSMC010000118.1:0-74289 GCA_029299015.1 Ophiostoma montium
CTTTCTTCTTTCTTCTTTCTTCTTTCTTCTTTCTTCTTTCTTCTTTCTTCTTTCTTCTTTCTTCTTTCTTCTTTCTTCTTTCTTCTTTCTTCTTTCTTCCTTTGTTTCTTTTTTCCTATCTTCTTTTAATTTCTTCTTCTTCTATTCGCCCTTCAAATCCCTATTCTGTTTCTCTTTCCTTCGTTCGAATTTTCCTTCTTTCCCTTAACCTTTTGTGCAAGAGCCATGTTCGTTGATGTCGGATGAATTTATGACATGACGGATGCTCTGATGGTTTTGAAATATACACTCGACAATCTTGGTCTATTTGGAAACATGCTTTACCTTGACATCGCCATTGGTCAGCCTGCTGATATAATCAAACTTTAATTGTGAAGGAGCTCTAACATTGTCAAAATCAGCAACTCGACAAACAACGCCTCGTCTTACAGTCGTCATTTCTGAAGCACAAAAATAGAACATCTCGTCCCCGAACAAATCGCCAAGCGGCCAGCAACTCAGCCACGCGGAAAAAGGAAACAACACCGGGGGCTCAATTGGGACGTTTCCGTTTTATTCCCCGGAGAGCGGAGCAAAAACGCCTGGTTTCTTGCAGGGGTTATCCGCTTCCCTGCAACTCCTCTTGTTGCGTAGGATTTGCCCTACGAGGTGCAGGAGCCGACCATTTTGTAAGTGGCATCCCCAGACGAGCATCCATAACTCACAAAGTACAACTCCAAACAGGCATATCTTCAGCATCCTGCATACCTGCACTCCTATATGACATTGGCACCTGACTCTGCCAGCAGGTAGAGATGTCCAGCCAAAGCAGCCCTTGAGGACTTTTCCGCTCTTCCCGGGAACACTCTGGATCAAGTGAACGGAGTGAGAGTGGAACAATTTGCTGTCGCTAACGATGGCTGATGGAGTTGACCCGTTCTCGGCTGTTGGGCTGGATCTATCGGTCCCATTGCCAGGGCTGTACGGAGTACGATACGTTGGCACGCAGCTGCGATAACAAAATAGGAATGGACAGGCCGACGCAGGTGAGAAATCAGCCTTTGGGCTCAACGTCGGCAGGCTTCCTGGTGTAAGGGTTTCTCACGACAAAAGAGTAAAGGCTGGTTGGAGCTCGGGGTACATATACTTCACATCCGACTCGATTCAAGTGCTGTGTTTTACTCTGCATCGACATCCGACATTGAGTGTATCTACATCGACCTCACCACAGTCGCCGATTTCTATTTCTCAAATCATGCGCATCTCCATCTTGGCATCGGCCCTGTACCTGCTCGGCAGCATCACCTCCGGCCTTGCAGCCAGGCCGTTGAACAAAAATCCACCTGGTGTCACGGCCAAGGAGCACAGCGACGGCTCAGGGCTAATCACCGCGACCTTTGAGCAGCCCATTGACCACTTTGACCTGTCCAAGGGCACTTTCAGCAACCGCTTCTTTTTCAGCACCGAATTCTGGAAGGGGCCCGGCTCGCCCGTCTTCTTGTTCATGCCTGGAGAGGAGGACGCATCGAAATTCACCGGCTACCTCGAAAATGGTACCATCTCGGGACTCTACGCGCAAACGTTTGGCGGTCTTGTCATTGTCATTGAGCGTGAGTATATGCCTTCTTCTCTCGTTAGCGGTCTTGTGCATTCACTTACCGACAGACCGCTTCTGGGGCGAGTCTCTGCCGTTTAGCAACTTGACGGCCGAGACGATGCAGTATCTCGACCTGCCCCAGGCCATGATGGACATGGTCTACTTTGCCCAAAACGTCACGTTTAGCCTCGGCGACGGCCTGCCCAACAACGACAATGCGGACAAGGCACCCTGGGTTCTGATCGGCGGCTCGTACTCGGGCGCGCTCACGGCCTGGATCAACCAAAAGCATCCCGGCGTGTTCCAGGCCCACCACGCCAGCAGCGGCGTCGTGCAGGCGGTGTCGGGCTTTAGCAACTACTTCCTGCCCATCACCGAGGGCCTGCCGTCCAACTGCAGCGCCGACGTCCGCGCCGTCGTCAAGCACGTGGACCATGTCCTGGACACGGGCTTGGCCAAGGAGATCCAGGCACTCAATGACACGTTTGGTCTCGGGTACCTCGACCACCACGATGACTTTGCCATGCAGATCAGTGCGCCGCTGCGCCAGTGGCAAGACTCCCAGGCCGACGTGTATAGCTTTTGCGACTACCTCGAGACGGGCACGCTCGAAGAAGAAAACGACGACGACGACAGCAGCGTCACGGCCAGAACCAGCACCAGCACCAGCACCAGCACCAGCACCAGCACCAGCACCAGCACCAGTACCAGCGCCAACGGCGTCGGCCTCGACACGGCCCTGGAGCGGTACGGCGAGTACGTTGCGGCCGAGGTCGCGCCGACGTGTGCGCAGCGGGGCAAGACCGAATGCGACACGCACGTCGACCTTCAACGCAAAAATGACCCCTACGACTTTGACGGCGATCGCCTGTGGATGTGGCTGCTCTGCCACAACCCCTTTGGCTGGTTTCAGAACGGCCCGACCGTGTCCGACGGCACCAACATTGTCTCCAAGTACGTGACGCTCGAGTCCCAGGCAAAGGATTGCACCAGCGCGTTCCCGCCCACCAACGGCTTCTCGTCGGGCTGGGACCAGGGCTTCACGCCCGAGCACCTCGACCTCTACACGGGCGGCTGGGACGCCGATTTTAAGAGGGTCATCTTTGTCAACGGCGAGATTGATCCCTGGCGCGAGGTGACCGTGTCGGCCGACTCGCGGCCCGGCGGCCGTCGCCAGAGCATTGACGACATGCCCATCTTTGTCGTGCCCGGCGGCAACCACGTCCCCGACCAGTCGGTTGGCAACTTTGTGGGCGACCCTGCAATCTACGGCGAGTTTATGAAGATTATGGGCAAGTGGCTGGACGAGTTTGAGGCAAAGTAGGGTAAGTATTTTTGTTATTGTTTTGTTGTTGTTTTTTGTTGTTTTTTGTTGTTTGCTTTCTGCAAGGATGATTGCATACACGGCGTTTGTTATCTGTCTTTTATATATATCGAGTTTCTAATGAATCACATGACAATAAGCATGACTATGATTTTTGGAGACATTTCCAGGCTGTACTCCGTATAATCAAGAGTACTCATAATCAAATGTGTTGTTGTCATCTTCTTACTGTTTTCTGCAAAGATTGTATAACGTTGCTGATATTTGGTTTGCTATCTTTGGATTATTCTAGAATATTATAGCATTCATCTTACCTTCGGATTCTTCTAGACTATTTTAACATCCATCACCTTGCTCTTTGATTACTCGTATCTTCTGACACTCGTACAATTATACAGTCAATATTGCTTCAACTCAGGCGATTATCAAGTACGACATGGACCTGTAAAGCTGACTGCTATCCTGCTGCACTTACTCTGTGGTCTACAACTAGTTTCAGCTACGGCAACATTAGAACACACCCCGTCAAAAATATACAAATAAATACAAAACATCTGCCATACCAAACACACGAGTCGTCATGAGAAAGGTGCGGCTGACATCGAGGGGCCAAGCTACCCCTCATATCTATCTCGATAACATCATTGTCCTCTATCAAATGACATCTCGAGGTCGATCAATACGTTGATTGCTCACGGATAGCTCCACTATTTACGACCCTTGCGCGTTTGCCGTTCTCGGCCCACTTACAGGTATCCTGAAAAGCGGTCTACTCCGTATTCGGGATAGCGTAGCGAGTACGGAGTACGAGTACCCTACCACCGTTATTCCTCGTAGCAGTGTGAAAACCGTATAAACACTGTAACCTCACTCACGCCAGCTATCTCCCGCACAGTGTACTTGAGCCCGTTGATGCCTTACTGCCTGACAACAACAACCCACGAACCTCGTCTCCCCTGCACTGACCCGCGTCCCACAGTACAAGTACTCGTACTCGTACCACAGCGCGCCCATGTTTGCCTCTACTCCGTACTACGAGTACTCGTATTTCCTCTTCTGCCTTGCCGCACTCCCTCACGACTTTTTCTTCTTGCCACACTCCCTCTCTCTTCTCCCCTTCGGCCCCCATCGCGCCTTCCTCGCCCCTACCACGTTTCCTTCCCACGCATCCTTCCAGGGTTCTCATTGGCCCGTCAGTCTTTTCTCCTCTCCCTTGCAGCGCGTCGCGCCTTCCCACTGTTGACCGCACTTGCATTTTACGTCCGTTCTTTCCTTGTCTCGCCCCCCCCCCCCCAGTCTCCTCTTTGTCTTTCTCCTGGTCACACTCCTTCCCTCCTCTCTCCTCGTTCCTTCCCACTCCACGCTCCTCTCTGCCCACCTTGCACGTCTTCACACGCCTCCCTGCTCCTGGTCTTGCTTGTTTCCCCATCTCGACGTTCCCATTGCAAAACTCTACACTCCCCCCCTTTTGCCCTTTATCCCACTACGCCGTACGCACTACCTCCGAGTACTCATACTGGTACTCGTCACTGTTCGGCTTTCCTATCCACTCCCTCTACGCGTACCTCTCCCCTTCTCCCCTTTTTTATGACATTATCTCTTTTGCATCATTCTCACGCGCTTCTTTTCTATCCACACGCCCGTCCTTGACACGTTGAAAGAGAGGGAGGGTGCCGAAACGGACGTAAAACGCAAACACGCGGGACCAGGGCTTCGAAGCAACGAGTATCGATCGCACACATACAGCATACAAACACATACGAGTACTGCACCCACGCGCGCTTCACAACTCACACACCTCCCTTCCCCCTTCCCCCCCCCCCCTTCGCAACCGCGTCTGCCCACACCTCGCACACCCTTCTCTCTCTTTGCTTCCTGGGGGCGGAGGCTCCGCTGACGACGGCTTGCTGAAGAAAAGAAAAAAAGGCCAAACTACGAGAGTACTCTGTATACGAATCGCTGTGCTACTGTTGTCGACTGTCGACTGTTGATTGTGTGTGCATCTGCGTGCATTTGCGTGCATCGTCGGCCGCCGTTTCTTGCCGCTTCGTCGCGTGCGCCTCGGCGTCGCTGGCTCTTTTTTGTTGTTGTTGTTGTTTTGTTGTTTTGCTGCTTCTTTTTTTTTTCTTCTTTTTTCTTCTTTCTTTTTTTTTTTGGATCTGCACGCGCGGACAAGGTGGAGGTTGATCCTCACAGCTGTTGCCACCGCCACCGCTGCTCTTCGCTCTTTTACGCGTCGCCTTTCGAAAAAAAAAAAAAACACCCACCGAACAAACCACGAGCCGATCTGTTTACACGCCTAGAGACCTTCCCACTCGTGCCGCTGTCGCTACCCGGAACCATGTCTAACGGACTGCCGTTCGGAAACGTCAATAGCATGAGGCGGAGCTTCCCTCAGCAGCAGCCTGCTCCTGCCAACAAACCCCCCACCACCCTCTCCCACGCGAGCCCGTACCAGACGTTCCACCAGCCGCAGCAGGCCTCGTCGCCATATGCGCACCACATCTTTACCGGCTCGGCGCCGCCGCCGCCCCTGCAGGTCGCCGGGCTGCAGACGGGCGGGCCCCGGCCATCGCCTCCGCAGGTAGCCGCATCCGTGCCTAGAAGTCGCCAGATGCAGCAGCCACACCAGGTTAACTACCTGGCCCAGGCGCTTAACCAGCAGTCCATGGGCCACCAGGTGCAGAACGATGGCACACTGCTGGGGCAGCAGCAGCAGCAGCAGCGCACGCCGCAGCAGCAACATCACCAGCAGCAGCAGCAACAGCAACAGCAGCAACAGCACCAACAAGCGCAGCACCAAATGTCCCAGCAGCAGCAGCAGCATCACCACCAGCAGATGCAGCAGACACAGCACCAGCACCACCAGCAGGCGCAGCAGCACGTGCAACACCAACAGCAGCAGCACCAACAGCACGCGCAGCATGCGCAGCACCCGCAACATCCCCAGCACGCGCAGCATCTCCAGCACCCGCACCATGCACCGCAGCGGCAACATTCCCAGCATCCGCAACATGCGGCGCAGCATGCGGCGCAGCACCAGCAGCCACATCAGCACCCCGGCCATCCCCAGATGCCGCAGAACACCCAAGCCCCCCCGCCGCCTGCAGCTCTGACATCACAGCCCCTCTCTCAATCCCCCATCGCCCCCTCCCAGCACATCCAACAGGCACAGCAAAAGCACCAGGTACAGCAGCAGCAGCAGCAGCAGCAGCATCACCAACAGCAGCAGCACCACCAGCAACAGCAAGCCCAGCAGCAGGCCCAACAGCAGGCCCAACAGCAAGCTCAGCAGCAAGCCCAGCAGCAAGCTCAGCAGCAGGCTGCTCAGGCGGCACAGCAGGCGGCGCAGCAGGCAGTTCAGCAGGCAGCTCAGCAAAAGGCGCAAAAGGCCCAGCAGCAAGCTCAGCAGCAGGCCCAGCAACAGGCGCAACAGCAGGCCCAGCAGCAGGCGCAGCAAGCGCAGCAGCTGCAGGTGCAAAAAACAGTCCAAGCGCACCAGGTGCCTCACCCATCACCGACGCCGCCACCTCCTCGACCGTCGTCGTCGGCGGCGACAGCGCAGGATGAGCATGCCGAGATTATGGAGATTGACGGGTCGCCAAACGACGTGGTGGCCGACGACCAGGTGGATAAAAACGGGGATGCCAACACGCCGTTTGTGCCGCGACAGGCCATGGGCCCGGTGATGTCGGCCCCACCCGAGGGTGGCAGTTTTCCGTCGCTGGAAGCCGTGCACAAGTTTGTTCTGGGCTACTGCACGTCGGTGGGATATGCCGTGGTGATTGGGCGATCCAAGAAGACCGTGCCCGGCTTGAAGAAGGTGTTGTTTGTGTGCGACCGCGCCGGCAAGCCGCCGCGGCGCGTCAACCCCGAGCAGCGGAAGCGCAAGACATCATCACGCAAGTGCGACTGCCAGTTTGGCTTTTTTGCGATTGAGCAGCGGACGCAGTGGACTGTACGATACCGACCCGACCCGCAACACCTTCAGCACAACCACGGACCGAGCGAGAGCCCCGTGCTCCACCCCGCGGCGCGGAAACTCGACAGCAACATGGTAGCCGCGGTAAAGTCTTTAAAGGACGATGGTGCGTTATCTGCAACGGCCCCCACTACACCCAAACCCCGGGCCAAACCCAAGTCCAAAGCCACCCCACACGATGCAGCCGCAGGAGTAGGAGGAGTAGGAGTAGGAGGAGTAGGAGTAGGAGGAGGAGGAGAAGGAGGGGGAGCAGCAGCAGTAGGAGGAGGAGAAGCAGCAGCTGGTCACGGTGGGGGGCACGGACACGGAGGAGCAGGAGGAGCTGGCGCAGAAAGCAGTTCTAACGCTACTACAGGGGTCGGCGTAAGCGAGACGCTCGAGATATTGCAGACGGAAAACCCCCACGTGCCGCTGCTGCCGCGCGACATTTACAACGCACGTGCGGCGATTACACGCAACCCAAGCAAGGTGGCTACGGGCCTT
This sequence comes from Ophiostoma montium, assembly GCA_029299015.1. Lineage (NCBI taxonomy): Eukaryota > Fungi > Ascomycota > Sordariomycetes > Ophiostomatales > Ophiostomataceae > Ophiostoma > Ophiostoma montium. The sequence goes on from JANSMC010000118.1 coordinate 7,366, forward strand.
GCCGAGAACCGGCCGGCGATCTACAGCAAGGCGGCGCCGTCGGCCGAGGAGCGGATCCGGACGGACCTGCGGCGCGAGCTGGCCAAGTCCCGCGAGGACTACGAGAAGCTCAAGGAAGAGTCGCAAAAGGAGATTGACGAGCTCAAGCAAAAGATTGTGGAAAAGGACCAGGTGATTCAAAGGTTTGAGATGTTTATTGACATTTGCAATCAGCGCGTGATACTGCAGCGCGAGCGCCTGTCGGACAACAACGGAGGCAACGCCGACGGCAGTGCCGGGGGACCGAACCTGGCGGTATAGCGGGACCCGTTTGTCGTTTTACCTTTTCTTTTGTCTTCTTTGTCTTTCTCGTTCTGATCATCTTTGGCCATTGTCTTGGCCATTGTCTTCTTTTCACGCCGTTTTGGACGATTGCGCCGCTTTGCCGTTATTTCTTGCCGGGATCTCAGGCTTTGGGAAGCTGGAATTTGTCTATCAGAGATTTGGTATTATCGGGTTATTCTGGCGTTGGCTCTCTTTGTTGTTTGCTTGTTTGCTTGTTTGCTTGTTTTTGTATTTTGCCTCGTCTATTGTTCTCTTGTTGGCACTTGTAGCCAGCAGGCGGCCGCGTTGTTCAGGGCCGGCGGCCGCGTTGTTCAGTCTGGCCCTGCTTACAGAGTACGGCGTACTGACCGAGCACGCGGATGGCGTCATGATATCAAGGATCTACGTATGACTAGGTGGTATGATTTGCAGGCATTCACTATGAGTAGACTTTGTAAAGATGGCGAGTGGATGATTCAAGTCGTATGACTATTTTATGTAGCATAATTAGGAAGATCTGGGAGAGCTTTTCATGTCTTTCTCCTACCAAATCAAGGCAAGTCAAGTCATGTCAAGATACGTCTGTAGACTATGGTGTATTGTATTTGATTTACGGTTGATGTCTTTTACAGACCAGTCACGTGACCACGCGACGACGACACACCCTGGAGGCCACGGCAGCACAAGTGTGCACCTACGATACGTCAGTGTACTCGTATATTTCCGGACCTTGTCTTTTTATCAGGCCCCAGGATGTTGCAGTTGTGTTTGACTCATATGAGTACTCGTACAAGTACACTGCGTACGATGCTGCAGGACAACAGAAATGTATTTTTTTATTTAGATCATAATTACGACTACTCGTATCTACAGAATATTTGCTTATTCTACTCGTACTCTTTTCTACTACTAAAGGTATGGCGGCTTTTGTCGTATATCAAGACACTTAAGACACTTACAAACACAGTCAGTACAAAACCCGGACTACCAGTTTGACGGTTGTCGCAATATTGCATTTACGACACTAGTTCATGCAGTACTCGTACATGAAAACTACCATGTAATCACTGCAGCCTCTATTCCGTACAATATCTTGCGAGTTGTAGAGTATTTTGTACATGGGATATCCCGTATGTATCGTACTCCGTACTCTGGAAAGTACACGATGAAGTACAACGACGGTTGTCACGGCTAGTAGACGCTAACGCTGGCTAGCGTGTACGAGTACTTTGTAGGGGTGAGCGTAAGAGAGATTTGTCTTGACAGCTGCCAGGTCATGTGACTAGATCGCTTGCACGTTGCTTGCATGCGAGTGCCACCACTATCATCATTGCCGTTTGCTGCCCAAAACGCGCAGCAGACGGACGCGTGCCCCACCAAGACCGGAGGCAATGGATTCCACACAGTAGCGGAGGAAAAGAGTGTTTCCGATTGTTTCTTTTCTGGAAAGCTGCCGTTGTATGGGTGCTGGCTCATTTCTGCATCATGGGACCCCTGGCAGGGGGGGCGTGGAGGGGCCATACGAGCCGTACTGGTTGATTGCTGTGGATAGGGGTCCAGAAAGTACCCGTCACCCGAATTTAGGTGCGAAATACATTGCTAGCCGTTAGGACCCTAGCCGGTAGTCGTGACCAGCCAGGCCCGGTCGTGCCTTCCCTGTGGTCTGCCGTCTGGCGCGTTTTGCCTGTCCCCTTTTCGGAATGCAGGAGAAGCAACGGAAGGAGCGACGTCGACACAGAACACACACACACACACCTGCCGTCCAGATTCGTACTCTGTATTCTGTACCTTTTTTTTTTGTATTCATCTTCAACAACTGTATCGTCGACTTTCTGTTTGCCAAATTGAAACACCAATCCACGACGAACGAAAAGCCCGGCAGTTGTACAGTGTAGACTACACGTACTGTTTGCTGTCTCTCCTTTTCCCGACCCTCCTTTCTTTACGTTTTACCGTTTCGACATCTCTTTTCCCGCGACACGCTTCCCGGATAGAGATTCGCTGCTTTGAACGCGTTTTCTTTCTTTCCCTCTTTTTCTTTATATTCCTTCGTTTTTTTCCGTCATCTGCTCTCCGTTTGCTGGAGGCTACTCTCGTCTGCGCATTCGCCCTCTTCTCTCTTCGACTGTCCTACTCTTTTTAATCGCCCTTGCCTCCTCCTGTCGATACCCCCTCCCTGCATCCGACTGACGACATCCGCCCAACAATGTTTGCTTCGCCGATGACGAGATAATCCAACAACAACAACAACAAGAAATAAAACTTCTGATCTACATTTGCAACCCCCCGCCATGGAGTTGCTTGGCCCCACGCCGGTGCCCAAGGGCATCAGCTCGGCTGCCGATGGCTCGGCGACCGGCGCGGCGTCGTCGGGCACGCCGCCGACCGTGTCCTTTGTCGATCCTATTCGCGTCGTCGAGCACTTGACGGCCGTTGTCCAGGCCGCCCTGGGCGCCTCACACGAAGAGCTCGAAGCACCCGGCAGCCTGCTGTCGCCCGACAGCTACGACGACACGGTCAAGCGCTGCACGCGCTTCGCCCACGAGCCCCAAACCGTCTCGCTCTACATTGCCAAGGACGTGGTCATCCCGGGCACGACGCCGCTCACCTACCGTACCCCCTCGGACGAACCGGCCCGCCCGGTCAAGCTTCCCAAGGCATCGAGCGACGACAACAGCAACGGCAACGGCGAGGCCACCACAGCTGACGACACTGCCGCCGCCGCCGCCGGTGCTGGCGCTGGTGCCGCGGGCGCCGCCGACCAGCCATCCGTGTACACGTACACGCTCGTCAGCGACCTCAACGCCACGACGCACACGGTGGCGTACCTCTTCTTGCTCAAGCGCCCGCAGCCGCTGGACCCCAACCTGGACATTACGTCACAGGTGCAGCTGCTCAACCTGCCCGGCCCGGCGTACCTGGACCAGGGCATGACGACGTCGCCGTTTGAGATTCTGCAAATGTACCTGCACAACGGCCTGGCCCCCTACTTTGACGCCAGCACGAAGCCGGCGGGCATCATCGCGTCGTCGACGAGCGGCAACGGCCAGACGGGCATCCAGCGCGGCCGCGCGGACCTGGAGGCCAAGACGGGCGTGCCAGTGACCAAGAAGCGGTGGACGGAGCTGGAGCTGAGTCTGGCGCATCTGCAGCAGAACGTGCAGATTCCCGAGGTGGTGCTGCAGTACCCGCCGCTGGTGGTGTCTGTGATTGACGAGGCGATGGAGCGCAGCGGGCGCGTCAGCTTTGAGGACGTGCCGAGCCAGGCGATCAAGGACACGGCGCTGCTCAACAGCCTGCAGGCGACGGTCAACACGTGGATCAAGGCGATCCAGGTGGTGACCAAGATGACGCACGACCCGACGACGGGCACGGCCAACCAGGAGATCAACTACTGGCTGTCGATGGAGAGCGCGCTGGAGCGGATCGAGACGCAGCTGCGCGGGCCCGGCGTGGCGCTGACGCTGGACATTCTGAAGCACGCGAAGCGGTTCCAGGCGACAGTCAGCTTTGTGGCGGACACGGGGCTGAAGGAGGCCATGGAGCGCGTGCAAAAGTACAACCAGCTGATGCGCGATTTCCCGCTGGACGAGCTGCTGTCGGCGACGACGCTGAGCAAGGCCGAGGAGTCGATTGAGCAGATCTTTTGGCACCTCAACAAGAAGCTGCGCATCTGCCCGTACCCGATCAAGCGGGCGCTGCTGCTGGTGGAGTCGATCTCGGCGGACCTGGACGAGGCGATGCACCGGCTGCTGCCGGGTACGGAGCTGGTGGACCTGAGCTACGACGAGTTTGACCGCGTCATGAAGGAGACGCGCGAGATCTTCCACGCGTGGGACGAGAGCGTTAAAGAGTTTACGAATGTGGCGCGCGAGGTGACGCGGCGGCGCAACGACAAGTTCATCCCGATCAAGATCAACCCGCGGCACACGCAGCTGCAGCGGCGCATCAAGTACATTCAGAACTTCCGCGAGAACCACGAGCAGCTGCAGCGCACAATCATCACGGTGCTGGGCTCGAACGCGGCCAACGCGGACGACAACGACGACCCGACGGCGGCCGACAACAGTGGTGGTGGCAGCAGCGGGGGTCCGTCGGCGAGCGGCGGTGCCAACGGCGGGGCGAGCGGCGGCGGCGGCAGCGTGGTGCTGGGAGCGATCCACGGGTTCGAGGACGCGGGCGACATTGACGCGGTCGAAGAGGTCAAGCAGGCGTGGGAGGCGCTGCGCAACGTGGACCTGCTGGACGTGACGCCCGAGGGCACGGCCAAGTGGGCGCGGGCCGAGAACACGTACAACGAGCGGACGGCGCGCGTGGAGAACTCGATCATTGCGCGGCTGCGCGACCGGCTGGCGACGGCCAAGAACGCCAACGAGATGTTTCGGGTGTTCAGCAAGTTCAACGCGCTGTTTGTGCGGCCCAAGATCCGCGGTGCCATTGCCGAGTACCAGACGCAGCTGATTGACAATGTCAAGCAGGCGATTGCGGCGCTGCACGAGCGGTTCAAGCAGCAGTACGGGCACTCGGAGGCGCACGCCATGGCGACGCTGCACGACCTGCCGCCGGTGTCGGGGGCCATTATTTGGGCACGGCAGATTGAGCGGCAGCTGGACAACTACATGAAAAAGGTCGAGGACGTACTGGGCGCGGACTGGGCGCTGCACGCCGAGGGCCAGAAGCTGCAGGACGAGAGCGTGCAGTTCCGCAAGAAGCTCAAGACGGCGCCGATCTTTGAGGCGTGGGCACGCGACACGATGCGGCGGCAGGTGTCGATTGCGGGCCGGCTGTTTAGCATCAAGCGCGTGCGGGCGGCGGGCAACAAGCTGGAGCTGGGCGTCAACTTTGACCCGCAGGTGATTGCGCTGTTCAAGGAGACGCGCAACCTGATCTGGCTCAACTACAACGTGCCGCACGCGGTCAACAGCGTGGCCAAGGACGCGAAACGCGTGTACCCCTACGCGGTCAGCCTGATGGAGAGCGTGCGGACGTTTTCGCAGACGCTGCGGACGATCAACGAGATGCCTGAGGTGTCGCTGCTGCTCAACGGCCACCGCAACGACGTGTATGCGCTGGTGGCCAAGGGCGTGCCGCTGCGGTGGGAGTCGTTTGTCAACAGCTACGAGGTGCACCTGCGCGGGCTGCCGTCGCACGCGGGCGGCCATGGCATGGGCATGGGCATGGGCGGTGCGGCCGCCATGGGCATGGACCGGCTCAAGGGCGGCGAGAGCCGGCACGTGCTGTTTGTGCGGGAGATTGCGGCGGCTGTCTCGCTGCTGCAGACCAAGACGGCGACGCTGGCGACGTACCACGCGACGATCCAGCAGTCGATGCGCGAGTTGGCGACGTGCCCCTACGATGCGGCCGCGTTTGAGACGCGGCTGCGCACGATCCAGGAGGCCGTGGACCAGCTCAACCTGCAGCAGTACGCGAACCTGGCGTACTGGGTCGAGGGCATGAACCGGCAGATCAAAGCGACGCTGCTGCGGCGGCTGCAGCACGCCATTCACGCGTGGATCGAGGCCTTTGAGGACGACACGGTGCTGGACGGCACCAAGACGAGCAAGTCGGCGTTTGGGGCGTTTGGCGATGCGACGTCGGCGGCCGCGCTGGCCACGTCGGAGCGGCGCAAGGCTGCGGCGGCGGCTGCTTCTGCTGCTGCAGCTGGTGCTGCTGGCACGGAGTCCTCGACACCAGTCAACGACACGCCCAAGATGAAGCACCTCGTGCACGAAATCACGATGCGCAACCAGCTGATCCACCTGGACCCGCCGCTGGAGTTTGCGCGGGCCAGCTGGTACCTGCGGCTGCAGGACTGGCTCGGCGTGGTGTGCAACCTGCGGCAGATCAAGGCGACGAGCTACGAGATGCGGCTGGGCACGACGGTGGTGGAGGACGCGCGCTTCAGCGACCTGCCGGCGGACTGCACAGACGTGCTGCTGCGCGTGCAGACGGCGATCGAGACGAAGCTGGCGGCCATCAGCGCGTACGTGGACGAGTGGCTGCGGTTCCAGTCGCTGTGGGACCTGCAGTCGGAAAAGGTGTACGACCTGCTGGGCGACCGGCTGGCACGGTGGCTGCAGTTGCTGCAGGAGATCCGCAAGACGCGGCAGACGTTTGACACGACCGAGGTCAGCCGGTCGTTTGGGCACATTACGATTGACTACGACCAGGTGCAGACCAAGGTGAATGCCAAGTACGACCAGTGGCAGCACGACATTTTGCTCAAGTTTGCGGGTCGGCTGGGCAGCCGGATGCGCGAGGTGTATGCCGAGATTGAGAAAGCACGCACCGACCTGGAGACGCTGAGCCTCGAGGTCAACTCGACAGCCCACGCGGTGCAGTTCATCACGATTGTGCAGGCGTGCAAGCGGCACGTGAAAGTGTGGGCGCCCGAGATTGAGACGTTCCGGCAGGGCGAGTCGACACTGGTGCGGCAGCGGTACCAGTTCCCGAGCGACTGGCTGCACGCGCAGCAGGTGGACCACGAGTGGAACTCGCTCAACGAGCTGCTGAGCCGCAAGGCCAAGATTGTGCTGGACCAGACAGACGCGCTGCGGGCCAAGATTGTGGCCGAGGACAAGATTGTGGTGGACAAGATTGGCGAGGTGGCGGCGCAGTGGAACGACGAGAAGCCGGTGTCGGGGACGGTGGCGCCGGAGCTGGCGACGGCGACGCTGGCGGCGTTTGAGAGCCGCATCACGGCGCTGCAGGAGGAGGCGGCCATGGTGGCCAAGGCCAAGGAGGCGCTGGACCTGCCGGCGACGGCCGAGACGGCACTGGGCGGGATCCTCGAGGAGGTGCACGACTTCAAGTCGGTGTGGGCGTCGCTGTCGCTGATCTGGAAGAACCTCAACGAGCAGCGCGAGATGCTGTGGAACAGCGTGCAGCCGCGCAAGGTGCGGTCGGCCATGGACAACCTGATCAAGATGACGCGCGACATGCCGAGCCGCATGCGGCAGTACGCGGCTTTTGAGCACATCCAGACGATCCTGCGGACGCTCGTGCGTGTGAACCCCTTGCTGGGCGATCTCAAGTCCGAGGCCGTGCGCGACCGCCACTGGACCAAGATTTACAAGCAGATCAAGCCCGGAAAACGGTACTCGCCGGTGTCGATGACGCTGGGCGACGTCTGGGACTTGAACCTGGTGGCGTCCGAGGCCGTGATCAAGAACATTATCGCGCAGGCGCAGGGCGAGATGGCGCTCGAGGAGTTCCTCAAGCAGGTGCGCGAGACGTGGACGAGCTACGGGCTGGAGCTGGTCAACTACCAGAACAAGTGCCGGCTGATCCGCGGGTGGGACGACCTGTTTGCCAAGTGCAGCGAGAACCTCAACTCGCTGCAGGCGATGCGGCACTCGCCGTACTACAAGGAGTTTGAGGAGGAGGCGTCGTCGTGGGAGGACAAGCTCAACCGCGTGCACGTGCTGTTTGACGTGTGGATCGACGTGCAGCGCCAGTGGGTGTACCTCGAGGGCGTGTTTACGGGCAACGCCGACATCAAGCACCTGCTGCCGATCGAGTCGTCGCGGTTCCAAAACATCAACAGCGAGTTCTCGGCCGTCATGAAAAAGGTGTACAAGCAGCCGTTTGCGCTCGACGTGCTCAACATCCCCAATGTGCAAAAGTCGCTCGAGCGGCTGGCCGAGCTGCTCAACAAGATCCAGAAGGCGCTGGGCGAGTACCTGGAAAAGGAGCGCGTGTCGTTTCCGCGCTTCTACTTTGTCGGCGACGAGGATCTGCTGGAGATGATTGGCAACAGCAACGACACGATGCGCATTGCCAAGCATTTCAAAAAGATGTTTGCCGGGCTGTCGGGGCTGACGATGGACGACGAGGCGGTGATCACGGGCTTCACATCCAAAGAGGGCGAGGTGGTGCGGCTCAAGCGCGACATTTCGCTGGTCAAGACGCCGCGCATCAACGACTGGCTGGCCCTGCTGGAGAGCGGCATGAAGGCGACGCTGGCCGAGCTGCTGGCCGAGGCCGTCGCGGCGTACACGCCCATCTTCTCGGCGGACAACGGCATCGACCAGGCGGCGCTGGCTGGGTTCATTGCAGAGTTCCCCAGTCAGATCGTGGTGCTGGCGACGCAGGTGGCGTGGACGACGGCCGTGGACACAGCGCTGGCAGCGGGTGGCGGTGCGGCTCTGGAGGCGCTGTACGAGCGCGAGCTGCAGGTGCTGCGGCTGCTGGCGACGACGGTGCTGGGCGACCTGGACGTGCTGATGCGCAAAAAGTGCGAGCAGCTGATCACGGAGTGCGTGCACCAGCGCGACGTCATTGAGAAGCTGGTGCAGCTCAAGGCCAACATGCCGACGCACTACATGTGGCTGCTGCAGATGCGCTATGTCTATACGGCGGGGGGTGACGGTGCCGGTGGAGGTGGTGCCGGCGGCGTCGACTTCCAGCAGCGGCTGTCGATCAAGATGGCCAATGCGTCGCTGCAGTACGGCTTCGAGTACCTGGGCGTGCCCGACCGGCTGGTGCGCACGCCGCTGACGGACCGGTGCTTCTTGACGCTGACGCAGGCGCTGTGCCAGCGGCTGGGTGGCTCGCCGTACGGCCCGGCCGGCACGGGCAAGACGGAGTCGGTCAAGGCGCTGGGCGTGGAGCTGGGCCGGTTCACGCTGGTTTTCTGCTGTGACGACACGTTTGATTTCCAGGCCATGGGCCGCATCTTCTTGGGTATCTGCCAGGTGGGCGCATGGGGCTGCTTTGACGAGTTCAACCGGCTGGAAGAGCGCATTCTGTCGGCAGTGTCGCAGCAAATTCAAAACATCCAGCTGGGGCTGAAGCAGGGGGCCGAGGACGAGTCGGCGCAGATTGAGCTCGTGGGCCGGCAGCTGCGCGTCAACGCCAACACGGGCATTTTCATCACGATGAACCCGGGCTATGCGGGACGTTCGAATCTCCCCGACAACTTGAAGAAGCTGTTCCGCAGCGTGGCCATGTCCAAGCCCGACAAGGAGCTGATTGCCGAGGTGATGCTGTACTCGCAGGGCTTCAACCAGGCCAAGCCGCTGTCGAAGCAGACGGTGCCGTTCTTTGACCAGTGCGCGGCGCAGCTGTCCAAGCAGGCGCACTACGACTTTGGCCTGCGGGCCCTCAAGAGCGTGCTGGTCAGCTCGGGTGGTCTGAAGCGGGCTCGCGTGATTAAAGCGGCGAGTGCAGCGGGCGTGGCCGACGTCACGGCCGTGGCCGCCGACGAGGAGGTCGTGGAGCCCGAAATCATTGTGCAGAGCATCCGCGAGACGATTGCGCCCAAACTCATCAAGGCGGACGTCGAGATCCTGGCACGCATCGAGGGCGAGTGCTTCCCCGGCGTGGCGTACGTGCCGGCCAACCTCGAAGCACTGGAGGCAGCGATCCGGCAGCTGGCGGCCGAGCGGCACCTGGTGGTCAACGAGACGTGGCTGACCAAGGTGCTGCAGCTGTACCAGATCCAGGGCATCCACCACGGCGTGATGATGGTGGGCAACGCCGGGTCGGGCAAGTCGGCGGCGTGGCGGCTGCTGCTGGACGCGCTGCAGCAGGTGGAAAAGGTCGAGGGCGTGTCGCACGTGATTGACAGCAAGGTGATGTCCAAGGAGGCGCTGTACGGCAACCTGGACGCGACGACGCGCGAGTGGACGGACGGGCTGTTTACGAGCATCCTGCGCAAGATTGTCGACAACCTGCGCGGCGAGGACACGAAGCGGCACTGGATTGTGTTTGACGGCGACGTGGACCCGGAGTGGGTTGAGAATTTGAATTCCGTGCTCGACGACAACAAGCTGCTGACGCTGCCCAACGGCGAGCGGCTCAACCTGCCGGCCAACGTGCGCATCATGTTTGAGGTGGAGAACCTGCGGTACGCGACGCTGGCCACGGTGTCGCGGTGCGGCATGGTGTGGTTCAGCGAGGACACGGTGACGCCGAGCATGCTGGTGGCCAACTACCTGAGTGCGCTGGCGACGGTGGCCTTTGAGGATTTCGACGAGGACGCCGTGGCGACGGGCCACAGCGCGGCCAAGGCGCTGAGCGTGCAGAAGCAGTCGGCGGACCTGCTGCGGACGTACCTGACGGGCGACGATTTCATTTTGCAGGCGCTGCAGCTGGCAGGGACCGGGACGTTCCGGCACATTATGGAGTTTACGACGGCGCGCGTGCTGACGACGCTCTTCTCGCTGCTCAACAAGGCCGTGCGCAACCTGATCGAGTACAACTCGCAGCACGCCGACTTCCCGCTGGACCCGGAGCAGGTCGAGGGCTACCTGAGCAAGAAGCTGCTGCTGGCCCTGGTGTGGGCTCTGACGGGCGACTGTCCGCTGGACGACCGCAAAGCCTTTGGCGACAGCATGGTGGCCATGGCGACGTTTGGGTCTCCGCCGGCAGGTGGTGGTGGCGGCGATGTGGCCTCGTTGATTGATTATGACGTGTCCCTCCCCCACGCCCAGTGGACCAGCTGGCAGAACCAGGTGCCCTCGATCGAGGTCAACACGCACTCGGTGACGCAGACCGACGTGGTCATCCCGACGCTCGACACGGTGCGCCACGAGGACGTGCTGTACTCGTGGCTGGCCGAGCACAAGCCGCTGCTGCTGTGCGGGCCGCCCGGGTCCGGCAAGACCATGACGCTGTTCAGTGCGCTGCGCAAGCTGCCCAACATGGAGGTGGTGGGCCTGAACTTCTCGAGCGCGACGACGCCCGACCTGCTGATCAAGAGCTTTGAGCAGTACTGCGAGTACAAGAAGACGCTGAACGGCGTCATGCTGTCGCCGACGCAGATTGGCCGGTGGCTGGTCGTGTTCTGCGACGAGATCAACCTGCCGGCCCCCGACAAGTACGGCACGCAGCGGGCGATCTCGTTTATGCGCCAGCTCGTCGAGCACAATGGCTTCTGGCGCACGTCGGACAAGTCGTGGGTCACGCTGGACCGCATCCAGTTTGTGGGCGCGTGCAACCCGCCCACGGACGCCGGCCGGACTCCCCTCGGAGCGCGGTTCTTGCGGCATGCGCCCCTGATCATGGTCGACTACCCGGGTGAGCTGTCGCTGCACCAGATTTACGGCACGTTCAACAATGCCGTCCTCAAGATCATCCCGTCGCTGCGGGGCTACGCCGAGCCGCTGACGCAGGCCATGGTGCAGTTCTACCTGGCGTCGCAGCGGCGGTTCACGCCGGCCATCCAGCCGCACTACGTCTACAGCCCCCGCGAGCTGACGCGCTGGGTGCGTGGCGTGTACGAGGCGATCCGCCCGCTCGAGACGCTGACGGTCGAGGGCCTGATCCGCATCTGGGCGCACGAGGCGCTGCGGCTGTTCCAGGACCGGCTGGTGGCCGAGGAGGAGCGCGCGTGGACGAGCGAGGCCGTGCGGCAGATTGCACTGGAGCGGTTCCCGACGATTGACCAAGAAAAGGCACTGGGCGGCCCGATCCTGTACTCCAACTGGCTGTCCAAGAACTATGTGCCGGTGGACCGCGAGCAGCTGCGCGACTTTGTCAAGGCGCGGCTCAAGACGTTCTGCGAGGAGGAGGTGGACGTGCCGCTGATTCTGTTCAATGACGTGCTGGAGCATGTGCTGCGGATCGACCGCGTGTTCCGGCAGCCGCAGGGCCACTTGATCCTGATTGGCGTCAGCGGCAGTGGCAAGACGACGCTGTCGCGGTTTGTGGCGTGGATGAACGGCCTCAAAGTGTTTCAGATCAAGGTGCACGGCAAGTACTCGTCGGAAGACTTCGACGAGGACCTGCGCGAGGTGCTGCGGCGCAGCGGGTGCAAGGGCGAAAAGATCTGCTTCATCATGGACGAGGCCAACGTGCTGGACTCGGGGTTCCTGGAGCGCATGAACACGCTGCTGGCCAACGCCGAGGTGCCCGGTCTGTTTGAGGGCGACGACCTGGCCGCGCTGATGACGGCGTGCAAGGAGGGAGCCCAGCGGCAGGGCCTGCACCTGGACTCGCAGGAGGAGCTGTACAAGTGGTTCACGGGCCAGATTGTCAAGAACCTGCACGTGGTCTTTACGATGAACCCGCCCGAGGACGGGCTGTCGTCCAAGGCGGCGACGAGTCCCGCGCTGTTCAACCGCTGCGTGCTCAACTGGTTTGGCGACTGGTCGGACCAGGCCCTGTACCAGGTGGGCACGGAGCTGACGCAGTCGGTGGACCTGGACCGGCCGAGCTTTGTGGCGCCCGACACGATCCCGGTGGCGTACCGCGGGCTGGCGCTGCCGGCGTCGCACCGCGCGGCCGTGGTCAACGCCATGGTGTACATGCACTACTCGCTGCAGCGGTTCAATGCGAAGCTGCTTAAGCAGCAGGGCAAGGTGACGTATCTGACGCCGCGGCACTTTCTCGACTTTGTGGCGCAGTACGTCAAGCTGTACAATGAGAAGCGCGAGGACCTGGAGGAGCAGCAGCGGCACTTGAACGTCGGCCTCGAGAAGCTGCGCGACACCGTCGACAAAGTGCGGGACCTGCGGGCGAGCCTGGCGGAGAAAAAGGCGCAGCTGGAGCGCAAGGACGCCGAGGCCAACGAGAAGCTGCAGCGCATGGTGGCGGACCAGCGCGAGGCCGAGCAGCGCAAGAACACGTCGCTGGAGATCCAGGCCGCCCTCGAGGTGCAGGAGGCCGAGGTGGCGTCGCGGAAAAAAATTGTGCTGCGGGACCTGGCGCGGGCGGAGCCGGCAGTCGAGGAGGCCAAAGCGAGCGTCAGCAACATCAAGCGGCAGCAGCTGACCGAGGTGCGGTCGATGGCGTCGCCGCCGCAGGGTGTGCGGCTGGCGCTGGACTCGGTGTGTGCGCTGCTGGGCCACAAGGTGGTGGGCGACTGGAAGGCGATCCAGGGCGTGGTGCGGCGCGACGACTTTATTGCGAGCATCATCAACTTCAACAACGAGAAGATGATGACCAAGACGCTGCGGGTCAAGATGCGCAACGAGTTTTTGTCGAACCCCGAGTTTACGTTCGAAAAGGTCAACCGCGCGTCCAAGGCGTGCGGCCCGCTGGTGCAGTGGGTGGAGGCGCAGGTCAACTACGCCGAGATCCTGGACCGCGTGGGCCCGCTGCGCGACGAGGTGACGCAGCTCGAGGACCAGGCGCTGGCGACCAAGGCGCAGGCCAAGGCCGTCGAGCAGACGATCACGACGCTGGAGACGAGCATTGCGACGTACAAGACCGAGTACGCGGCGCTGATCAGCGAGACGCAGGCCATCAAGTCGGAGATGGCGCGCGTGCAGTTCAAGGTGGACCGCAGCGTGCGGCTGCTGGACAGCCTGTCGTCGGAGCGCGTGCGGTGGGAAGCCGGCAGCCGGTCGTTTGAGACGCAGATTGGCACGCTCGTGGGCGACGTGCTGGTGGCGGCGGCGTTCTTGGCCTACAGCGGCTTGTACGACCAGACGTTCCGCAAGGCCATGATGGACGACTGGCTGCAGCAGCTGCAGCTGTCGGGCATTGACACGAAGCCGCACAACCCGGTGACCGAGTACCTGTCGACGGCGGACGAGCGGCTGGGCTGGCAGGAGAACCTGTTGCCGGTCGACGACCTGTGCACGGAGAATGCAATCATCCTCAAGAGGTTCAACCGGTACCCGCTGATCATTGACCCGTCGGGCCGGGCGACCGAGTTCTTGCAGCGCGAGTGTCGCGACCGCCGGCTGACGGTGACGAGCTTCCTCGACGACTCGTTTGCCAAGCAGCTCGAGAGCTCGCTGCGGTTCGGCAACCCGATCCTGATCCAGGACGCCGAGCACCTGGACCCGCTGCTCAACCACGTGCTCAACAAGGAGTACCAGAAGACGGGCGGCCGCGTGCTGATCCAGCTGGGCAAGCAGCAGATTGATTTCTCTCCCGCGTTTAAGCTGTACCTGTCGACGCGCGACCCGTCGGCGACGTTTGCGCCCGACATTTGCAGCCGCACGACGTTTGTCAATTTCACGGTGACGCAGAGCAGTCTGCAGACGCAGTCGCTCAACGATGCCTTGAAATCGGAGCGGCCCGACGTCGACGAGCGCCGGCTCAACCTGACCAAGCTGCAGGGCGAGTTCAAGGTGCACCTGCGGCAGCTGGAGAAGCGGCTGCTGCAGGCGCTCAACGAGTCGCGCGGCAACATTCTGGACGACGACAATGTCATTGAGACGCTCGAGACGCTCAAGACCGAGGCCGCCGAGATCAGCGTCAAGATGAGCAACACCGAGGGCGTCATGGCCGAGGTCGAGGCCATTACGCACCAGTACGCCGTCATTGCGCGCGCCTGCAGCGCCGTCTTTGCCGTGCTCGAGCAGCTGCACTATCTGAATCACTTTTATCAGTTTTCCTTGCAGTACTTTTTGGACATTTTCCATGCCGTGCTGCACAGCAGCAACCCGCACCTGGCCGCGCTGCAGCCGGGGGGGAATACCCCGGGGGGCGATACCTTTCCCGGAGGTGACGCGGCCTGCTACGATGCGCGCCGCGACGTCATTGTGCGTGACCTGTTTGCCACGACGTACAAGCGCACGGCCCTGGGCGTGCTGCAAAAGGACCGCATCACGCTGGCCATGCTGCTCGTGCAGGCGGCGCCGTATGCGATGGACAAGGGCTTGCTGGACGTGCTGCTGGACGCGCGGGTTCCGGGGCGGGACGTGAGTGAGGGGGGTGGTGGGCAGGAGGGTGAGGGTGGTGGGGATGGAAGAAGAAAAGAGGAGGCGATGAAGGTGGCCCGGAGAGTGCCGGCGTTGAAGAATGTGGTGGACGCCATCACGCCGGAAGAGTGGACAAGTTTCATCGAGGAGGAGTCGGCCGAGAATTACGTCCCGCCCTCGGTCCTCGAGACGGCGGCGGGCACCGGCGCCGAGGCCGCCTACAACCGCGGCCTGCTGTCGCTGCTCATGGTCAAGCTGTTCCGCCTGGACCGGTTCGTGCCGGCCGCCGAGCGCTTTGTGGCCGTCGTCTTTGGCGACGACGTGCTCGAGATTGTCGACGACCTGGGCGCGACCACAACGGCCGCCACGCAGTCGCCCGCGCGGCCCATTGCGCTCGTGTCCAGCCCCGGCTTTGACGCCTCCTACAAGGTCGACAACCTGGTCGAGCGCCTGGGCGTGCGCTGCACCAACATTGCCATGGGCTCGGCGGAAGGTCTGGCCAGCGCCGACAAGGCCGTCAGCAGCGCCGCGCAGCTCGGCACCTGGGTCCTGGTGAAGAACGTCCACCTGGCGCCGACGTGGCTGCAGTCGCTCGAGAAGCGCATGGAGTCGCTGAATGCGCACCCGGATTTCCGGCTGTTCTTGTCCATGGAGTCCAGCCCAAAAATCCCCGTCAACCTGCTGCGCGCGTCGCGCGTGCTCATGTACGAGCAGCCGGCCGGCGTGCGCGCCAACATGAAGGACTCGCTGACGTCGCTGGCCACGCGGTCGACGCGGCCGCCCGTGGAGCGCACGCGTCTTTATCTGCTGTTGTCGTTCTTGCACGCCGTCGTCCAGGAGCGCCTGCGGTACGCGCCCAACCTGGGCTGGAAGGGCTTCTGGGAGTTCAACGACAGCGACTACGAGTGCTCGGCCCATGTGGTCGACACGTGGATTGCCGCGGTTGCGGGCCACCGCTCCAACATTGCGCCGCAAAACATTCCATGGGACATGATCCGGTATCTGGTGACGGAGACGTACGGCGGCAAGATTGACGACGAGGGCGACTTTGCGCGTCTGCGCGCGCTGGTCCATGGCATTTTGACACCCGCCGCCTACGACATTGGCCACCGGCTCGTGCCCAAGGCGGAGGAGGGCCAGGCGGCCACGACTGACGCTTCCGAGGGCGCCGACGGCGACGACCTCGTCGTGCCCGCGGGCACCTCCCTGGCCGACTGCATGGCCTGGGTCCAGAAGCTGCCCGAGCGCGAACCCCCGACGTACCTGGGCCTGCCGGCCAATGCCGAGAAGCTGCTGCTGGTCGGGCTGGGCGAGAGCCTGGTGCGGGACCTGAAGAAGGTGACGGACCTGCTGGACGAGGGGGAGCAGCTGGAGGTGTAGCTGGGGTAGATAGTTTGTGTTTTGTATTTGTTTAGCTAGTTTGTATGTACTGTGTCAGTTGACTATATTGTCGGAGATTTATTCTCTATATTCCCGAATTCTTTATCAATACTCCGAACGTAAACGTGCCTATATTCCGACATTGTGAGTACATCCCGACATTCTTCCGACGCAGCGTGCCTGTGATCAACAGCCACACGTGGGCCACGCGACACGGCAGTGCAGTGCAGCATGCGCGGCATTGCACGGCATTGCACGGCACTGCAGCGTGGTCACAGCACTGCAGCATGCACGGCATATATGCTTTTCTATTTACAGCCATGTACGAGTACTGCTCGATCGTGCTACGGCGTGTTTCAGAAATCGTACAAAGTACGCGCTGAACGACGGCGCAAACTCGTCAGCACGCACAAGCCGGCGCAAAAACGCCCACGTTGTACGCACGACCGATGGTGTAGATCCATATACGCGCTACGGTTGAGCATAAGGTCGGGAGTGCAGAACGAGCTTTTCGCCCTTTTTTAATTAGTAGGCTTACACCCTAGGGTGCCATTTACGTACTACGTAACTAGTCGAAAAGTGCATATTCACCAAATATGCAAGTACGCATATTTGCTGATTTTGTCGAATTCTGGTTTTATTCATCTATCGCTTTACACAGTCGTCGTATTTGCGAATTTTGTCGAATTCAAATTTCATTCATCTATCGCTTCTACGCATTCGTCGTATGTATTTATTTTTTTGCATTCTAAATTTATTCATTCATCGCTTTTATCGAAAAGAAAGATCGAATGCGTAAAAACGATAAAAAAAAAAAGGAAAACGAAAAGAACGAAAAATACGGTATCTCCTAAACAGTGGATTTCGGATATTCGCATTAGCACATATCGCAAAAGTGAAATTGGAGGGTGTAGACTAAGCGGGGTGTGCGCCTAATGGGCAAAATCTATTTTTAGTCGTTCTGCACTCTTGCCCTTATGCTCAACCGTAACGCGCCCACTGTTGCCCACTCTTTACTCGTACGGAGTATATCAACCGTTGTTTGGTACCCCAAATGGCGACCGGCAGTCATGTGCCGAGCCTCATGGGGCGCCAAAATGGCGATCCGCAGCGATCCGCGGCAGATTTACTCGTATTCACTTTCTTTCATTTCAGTCCTTGAAGTCTTTTTGAAGTCCTTTTGTCATCAAAAGAACTTATTTATAGTGCCGCAACTTGTTCTCTGTACTGTACGGAGTACTCGTACGCCAGAGTAACGCCGCACCACGGCGTGTGCCACGGGTGTTTTGTACTCGTATGTACCTGACGGACGCACCAATAACGAGGCATTGCCGCCCTGGTCCACGTTTTCAGCTGCCTCGACGATGCACCGATGCAACGCTGACACCACGGCATGATCTCGACCAAAAAAAACCATTGCTTGGACACCTGCATGCCACGCATGCCACGCATGCCACGCACGCGGCTGCTGACGGCACAAGGATTGCCTCATACGGAGTACTTGGTGACTTGCCCCAGCTGATCTTTTAGCCATGAAGGAGTGTGAGCGCGACCCTGGGGAATCCCGCGCACGGCCGGCCATGCAACAACGTCTCTGGGCGTGGTGGTGCGCAGCGGCGGCGATGATCGCATGCCAGTCGGGTGGTACTGGGACTGGTACTGGTCCATCTTGGTCAGGGCTGCCTTGGTCGTGGCTGACCTGGTCTTGGCCACGGCTGCCTTGGACACGGCTGACCTGGTTTTGGGCGCCGCTGACCTGGCTACGGCTGACCTGGTCTTGGCCACGGCTGACCTCGCTCGCGTGCCGGCGCACGCCCGGCCAGGTTGGCAAAGGTGTGGTGGTGGTGGTGGTGGCGGTGGGCGGCGGCGCCTCTGTGGTACGTCCTCGTCCTCGTCCACTGGCACGACCTCGTCCCCTCTCGGTCCATGCCTTGCCGCCGGTGTGCTGTGCAATGGTTGTGCTGGTGGTCGTGGTCGTGCTGGCCCTGGCGTCTATATCTTGTCGTGTTCCCTCCCTCCCTATTTCGTCCTCTCTTGTCCCCTCTTTATGCTCCCTCTCCCTCTCCACCTTGTTCACCCCCCTCGCCCTCCTCACCCCCATCATGCACATTGGCAGCTTTGCAGCCCGCGCGCTGGCGCTGCTCACCCCCCCCCGCGACACCCACTTTGCCAGCTTGGCCGCCTCCGCCACCGACGTCCTCCAGCACCAGTGGTACAATGCCGCCACGGGCCTCTGGAACTCGACCGGCTGGTGGAACTCGGCCAACGCGCTGACCGTGCTGGGGGACTATGCGTACCGGGGGGCCGCGACGGGGACATGGCGCGCCGACATTAGGAGTGTCATGGCCAACACGTTTGACCGCGCGCAGCAGACGTCGTCCAGCGCCGTCAGCAAAAGCTACGACGCCGACGGCATGGTGCACTCTTTTTTGAAGGAAAAAAATGTGACGCTGGAAGACCGCGGCTTCCACGGCTTCATCAACGACTACTACGACGACGAAGGGTGGTGGGCGCTGGCCTGGATCCGCGCGTATGATGTCACCCTGGACACAAAATACCTGGACATGGCCGCCAGCATTGTGGCTGACATGGCCGGCGGCGGCGACGGCGCCAACGGCTCCTGCGGCGGCGGCATCTGGTGGAGCAAGGCCCGCGGCTACAAGAATGCCATTGCCAACGAGCTTTATTTGTCGGTGCTGGCCAACCTGGCCAACCGCGTGCTGGACCCGGACGAGCGGGCCAACTACACCACGCAGGCCGCCGACCAGTGGACCTGGTTCAAGAACAGCGGCATGATCAACGCCGACCTCCTAATCAATGACGGCTTGAAAATCAGCGACGACGGCACGTGCGCCAACAACAACGGCGGCGTCTGGACCTACAACCAGGGCGTCGTTCTCGGTGGGCTGGTCGAGCTGTATGCCGCCACGGGCGACGCGTCGCTCATTACCACCGCCGTCGCCATGGCCAATGCGAGCATTGCGCATCTTGTGGATGGCGATGGCGTACTGCACGAGTGGTGCGACCGCAACGGGGGCTCGTGCGGTGGTGACGGGGCCACCTTTAAAGGTGTGTTTGTGCGCAACCTGGGCTATTTGTGCGAGGTCGACGGCGAACTCATCGACGACGACACGCTCAACGCCTTCCACGACTTTATCCGCACAAACGCCAACAGCATCTGGGACAAGGACCGCACCGACGACGGCCTACTGGGTCTGTCGTGGTCCGGGCCGCCGGACTCGGGCATGGCGCCGACCGCGGCGACGCACGCGTCGGCCATGGACTGTCTTGTGGCGGCGGCGAGTTTGTAGTGATCTTTTTTTTTTTGGTGTTAGTTTTTGCATATTTTTGGGTATTTTCTGTTTTATATAGCATCAACTTGCTTGGGTATTTAATTGTTTTTTATGAGTTTTGATTTGATTTTGCTTGATTTTTTGGATTTGATTTGACTTATTTGATGTTGTTTAACTTATTTGACTTCATTTTTACTGTGACTGGTCGACATCACGTGATCACGTGATCACGATCATGAGCCACTTCAACCCCTCTGCTTCATCACACCTCACCACAAGAGTATCAAGCAACCATCAATCTCAAAATGGAGGACGCCGACGCTGATATCCGCCTGCAGCGGGTGGCCGGCGACCTCATTGGCGAGTTTAGCGACGCGCTGGAGCCGTTTCTGTATGGCAAGGCTGGCAGCAAGACGGGTAAAACCAACAAGGCCAACAAGGCCACCACCAACAAGGTCAAGTCGCGCGTGCGCATCCGCGACGCCGACCACATGGTCGGCCTGCTCGACCCCTTTCAAGAGCTGCCGCAGCTGCTCGACGCGCACCTGGCCGCATGGCTGCCGCTGCTCGCCGATGCATTCTTGCAGGCGGTGTGCTCGACAGATAAGACTAGACAGCAAGAACAGAAAAAGACCACGGCCGACTCCCTCTTATGTCCCACTCAGACCGCCGTCGCCCGCATCCTGTACACGCTGTGCAAGGTGCGCGGCGAAAAGGTGATTGTGACGTTTCTGCCGGTCGAGGCGCGGCACCTGGACCCGCTGCTGGGGGCGCTGGAGGCGGATGGCAGCGAATCTACCTCGACGTGGTCCTGGGAGGAGCGCTACATTGTGCTGTTGTGGCTGGCGCAGCTGCTGCTGGCACCCTTTGACCTGGCCACGATTGGCGGCGAGGACTATCTGATTGACGGGCTGCCGGTGGTTCCCGGGTTTTCGTGGCCGGCCTCAGCTTCCTCGGCTTCCTCCGGCGGCATCCCACCGATCACGCTGCGTGTGCTGCCGCTGAGCATCCACTACCTGGCCCACCCGGGCAAAGAACGCGATGCGGCGCGTGCGCTGCTCGTGCGCGTGGCCATGCGGCGCGACATGCAGCAGATTGGCGTGCGGCACGCGCTGGTGGCGTGGGCGCTGGGTGTGCTGGGGGGCACCGAGAAGTCTACTAGGACTGTATCCGCCGGCCAGCCTTACTTTTACATTGGCACGCTGTCGTTTCTGGCCGGCATTCTGTCGGCGGCGGCCGGGGCCTCGGACATGGACGACGCATTGGCGGACATTTTCGCGGCCGTGCATGCCGTCGCCGAGGATGAGGAGGACGACGGGGGATCACCTTCGAATGCCATCTACGAGACCATCCGCTCGTCGGCCCTGGCGCGCAAGATGATGATCAAGGCCATGCGTGCGATTGTCGTGCGCTACATTCAAAAGGGTCAGGGCGGAGACAACGGCGACGGCGACGGCGACAGTGACGGCGACACAGCCGTCGAGACCACCATTGGCTACCTGCTCGGCCGGCTCGCCGACAACGACACGCCCGTGCGCTTTGCCGCCAGCAAGGCCCTGGCCGTCATTGCGCTGCGGCTCGACCAGGACATGGCCGCCCAGGTCATTGACGCTGTGTTGGAGGCCTTGGAGCGGAATGTTTTATACGACAAAAGTAACAACAACGACTCGAAAACGGCGGACTTGACCGCCGTCGACCCCCTCGAGTGGCACGGCCTCATGCTGACGCTCGCGCACCTGCTGTACCGCCGGTCGCCGCCGCTCGACGCGCTGCCCGGCATTGTGCGCGCGCTGCAGCGGGGGCTCGCCTTTGAGCGCCGCAGCGTGTCGGGCAGCGCCACGGGCACCAATGTGCGCGACGCCGCCTGTTTTGGCATCTGGGCGCTGGCCCGGCGGTATACGACGGCCGAGCTGGCGTCAGTGTCGCTGTCCCTGGACGGGGCTGGGGGAGCTGGGGAGCCCGTGCTGCAGACGCTGGCCACCGACCTCGTGGTCGCCGCCTCCCTCGACCCGGCCGGCAACATCCGCCGCGGCAGCTCCGCTGCTCTCCAAGAAATGATTGGCCGCCACCCCGACACCGTGTGCGCGGGGATTCCGCTCGTGCAGGTCGTCGACTACCACGGCGTGGCGCTGCGTGCGCGCGCAGCCACCGACGTGGCGCAGCAGGCGGCGGCCCTCGACCTGGCGACATACGGTACAGCCCTGCGCCGCGGCCTGCTGGGGTGGCGCGGCGTCGGCGACGCGGGCGACGCCACGGCCCGGCGCGTCGCGGCCGCGTCGTTTGGGCACATTTCGCAGCAGATGGCGATGGCCATGTCAGGCGGCGTGTCACGTGCCGTTTTAGCCGACACGACGGCCCTCCTCGTCGACCGCGTCCAGCAGCTGCAGCCGCGCCAGGTCGAGGAGCGGCACGGGCTGTTGCTGGCGCTCGCGGCCGTGCTCGACACAGTGCCCGAGCTGGATGCGGCAGCCCCGCTGGACGCGACTTTATATTCGGGTCTTCTCTCCCAGGTCAGCGTCGTACTCGAAACATGCCAGTCGCTGCATGCGGCGCGCCGACCGGATCTCGTGGCCGAGGCGGCCAGCCGGCTGATTGTGTCGTCGTTTCCTGTTGCGCAGGCGCTGGCGCGGTCGGACGGCCGTCATCGTTTGGTTGCTGGCCCGGCGCTGTTGCTGGCATCGGCCCAGGCAGTGTCGTCGCCGTCACCGACCGACTTTGAAAAGGCAATCGCGTCGTTTGCGCCGTCGTCGGCATCGCATTCACCGTCACTGGCCGCGTACACCAACCTCGTGGCGTCGTGCCTGGCGGCGTGGCTGCCGCGGCAAGAGGCCGACGTTGTGGCTGCAGCGTCGGACGCCGGCGTCGTCCTGCTCGTGCTGTCTGGCGCGTCGGCGGAGGAGTCGTCAGAGTCGGCGTCGTCATCAGAGTCGTCACCACCGACCTGCACACGACTCGTCGCCAGCTGGGCCGACACGGTGCGCAAGCCAGGACGACGATCAGGTGCCGCGTCGGCCGCTGCGTCATCCTTTAAAACACGCGGCAGCGGCGCCACGGCCGGCGGGTCGGGCTACATTTTCGCGCTGGCCAAGGCGTATCCTCTGTTTGGCCAAGGCACGCGGTCGCTGTCCTCTACCATTACCACGGCCATTCTGGACCGCTGGACGGCCGACAAGTCGATTGACACGCGCGTCGCGCTGCTGCAGGCGCTGGCCCAGAGCGGCGTGCTGCAGACGACGGCGTCGTCGGCCTCAGCTACCCCGTTTGCGGCCGTGCTGGCGGCCGCCCTCGACGACTATACGATTGACGCGCGCGGCGACGTCGGGTCGCACGTGCGGCTGCAGGCGCTGCGGGCGACGCAGGTCATGGGCATGGGTGGGGGTGCATCGTCGTCCCTACTACAGCTCAAAACACTCCGGCTCGCGGCGGAAAAGCTCGACCGCGTGCGCATGGCCGCGCAGGAGGCCCTCGTGCACGCGCTGGGCGGTGGAGCTACGGCACTGGGGCAGCGCCTGCAGGCAGCGCCGTGCTCGTCGCAGGCGTACTTTGAGACGTTGCTGGCGGTGGCGGAGTCCAGTTTACTAAGAACAACGTCGCCCACCGCCCTCACCACGCTCATGCGCGGCTACGTGACGTCGGCCGACACGGGCAACGAAGAGCTCGTCGTGGCCAGCCGGGCGGCACTGGTCCAGCACGTCGGCGACGACGCGACACGGCGGACGGCGCTGTGGACGGCACTCGGCAAGAACCTGCCGTCGGCAACGACAGGAAAGGGGCCGCCGGACCGGATTGTGGTGCCGACCATTGAGGTGATTGTGTTTTTGTTTTATGCGGGGGTGTTTGGCAAGGAAGAAGAAGATTCCTCTTTACTTGAGCTATGTGCGCAGGTGAGCACGGCAGCGGCCAAGGCGGGCAGCGTGCGCAAGGTCGAGGCGTGCATCAAGCTGTACGGGGCTGTGGCGCAAAGTAGGTCTCCATTGGCATCGCCCGAGGCCCGACGACGGCTGGCGGCCCTGCTGCAGCACCCGTGGCCTCGCGTGCGCGCTGCCGTCGTCGACGAGCTCTGGGGGCTGGGGCTCACTCTCGCGCAGCCATCGGGCGTCTGCGTCTACGACAGTCTCAAGAGCACAGACTGGGGCGTGGCCGACGCGGCGGCGACGGACGTGCTGGCGATCAAGCTGGGGTTGGTGTAGCTTGCAGAGTACAAAATAGGCATACGAAGTACGAGCACTCGTATTCGCACGCATACTCATACAATTCTCCTACGGCCCCATCAGATAGACACGAAACTGTCCGATCCAACGGCTCCATTCATGCAGGGATGCTGTCGTACTCGTATGCTGTCGTAAATCATCAAATCCGGTGGCGAAGAAAGCTGAGAACGATAACGAAGAAAGCTTTCGCTTTCCATCACCGGAGCCCAATTCCGATCAAGTTGTCGTTTTCTGATCATTCGTTCTGATCACTCGTTCCGACCTGTTCCATGGTGATGGTGATCGACGAATGACTCTGATGGCACGATGGCACGATAGAGTATGAAGTAGGGAGTACGAGTATTGACAGCGGGCGTTAACTGACGGTGAGGCTCACAGCATGGCCGTATTCCCGTATTGGCAAGCCGCCGTCCCGTAATGGCAATCCGCCGTGATGATGCAGACAATACGAGATTGTCCACTTCGGAAGCAGATTCCGGGAGGGCCTACTCGTAGTCGGGGCGTTGCACCTGCTGTAGCAGTAATCTCCCCGGCTTGGCTGCCGGCGCGAAACACTACTGCATAGGGAGGTTTTTCTATGTACTCCGTAGTCGACTATATTCGAGCGAGCAACTATCTCGTCAGTACTCGTAGTACGAATGCAATCTTTCATACGAGCACAATTTCATCAAACGTAATTCATACGACTCGTACTCACTCGCACTCACCATCCATCATACGAGTCAATCGGAAGAATCCGCTGGCGTGATGCTGTTGCCGGCCCACCTGTGATCAATCGCCGACGAAGGATTTCGGGCATGGCCGGCAATAGGCGGCAATAGAAGGACTTGGAAGTCTTTGAGTGCAGTCGTTAAAATGTCGACTTGTACTCCGTACACTACTGACGGGCCGTGTGGGGCAGCCGTTGTACGAGGACTCGTAGAGAGTACAAACTACAAGGTACTGAATCCTCCCAAACAGCGCAGAATCGCACGTTGCATGATTTGCCCGCGCACAATTGCTCCTTCCCCTCTTGTGCATGCTCTACGGAGTACTCGTTTGCTCCTTCTCGTGTTGTTCCTCTCCTTCTTTCTGCTTTCATCATTTCTTACTCCGTACCTTCTTTCTCCCGCATCGCTCCTTCTTCATTCGTCTGGCTCGCCCGGCACGGCCGTTTCGGATGGGCACGCTGGCCTGGCCAGGACAGCGGTCGTGTTGTGATTTGCTGATCCCTGCGGCCAACAGACAGTGTCGCACCGCGTGACGGAGCTCCTCCGGCCGACTGCGCATACGGCTCCACAAAAGCTTTACTCGTACTCGTACGGAGTAAAGAAATAAGAAATAAAAGAAGAGTACTCTAAAAGGAAATAAGCATGATCAGTACGAGTACCCGTAGTGAGTACCAAGTACCAAGTACCCTCCCTGTACCGACCACTGTACTCGTACCGAAGCTCTCCCCTCTTTGATTCTGCCTCATCTTGTCGTCTTGACATTTGTAGCACAGCATCTCAGCCATTGTACTCGTACTTTGTATTCTTCCTTTGTTTTGCTTTTCAACCCAATTTCTTTCCTTCTTCCAACCAACAACGGTACCACTCCGTCCGTCTGCGTACGGAGTACGTGTCTGTCCACTTATGCACAGCGTCCACTCTGCTGCACACCCCAAAGGCCAATCAAGCCAACCCTTGTCCCTCTCTCTCGTGTGCATATGCCCAGCCGTCCTGCTGTTGGCTGGCTGGCTGTTGGCTGTCTGTCTGTCTGTCTTGTCTGTCTGTCTTGTCTGTCTGTCTTGTCTTGCATTCATCTTC
Source organism: Ophiostoma montium (assembly GCA_029299015.1). NCBI lineage: Eukaryota > Fungi > Ascomycota > Sordariomycetes > Ophiostomatales > Ophiostomataceae > Ophiostoma > Ophiostoma montium. The sequence goes on from JANSMC010000118.1 coordinate 32,940, forward strand.
TCTCTCGGTCCGTCTTGTCTTTCCCCTCTTTTTGTACTCGTCTTCTGCTCTTTTCTCTTTACTCTTTTTTTTTTCTCTTTTACTTCTTGTCCTCACATCCGTCACCCGTGCCAACTGACAGTCGATCAGACTGCCCTTTGAAAACGCACCTCATCCGCATAATCAGTACTCATGCGACAATAATCGGCCGACTCAATCTGCCTCTCGGCTAGCGATTTTGATCTTTCTGATCTTTTTGATCTTTTTGATCTTCTTTTCTGTTTATCATTTTTATACTTTTATTACTTTTTCTATTGCCCTTTTATTCCCAATGGACTCCTTACAGAGCCTCACGACCTACGTCCCCGACTGGCTGAGTCGGCTCGACGAGCTCAGCGGCAAGATTGACGAGCACCAGGTCGAGCTGGCGCGTCTTGAGGCTGCGTCGTCGTCGCCGCCGTCGCCGCCGTCATCGCCGACTGCACCGGACGGTAATAGTCCACGGCGAAGCAAGAGCATCCGCAACCGAGGGTCGACCGAGTCACTGCGGCCGGCTGATGAGCAGGCGGTAGCAGCAGCAGCAGCAGCAGCGGCAGCCGAGCCAGTATCATCACAGAGGCCAACCCAAACGCCCACACAGCCGCCCACCCAAATACCAACAAGACCGACCCGCCAGACACTCCGCCGCAAACGCTGCACCGAGTCGCTGGCCAGCCTCGACGACGAAGCCGACATTGACAAGGCCATCCAGAAAAAGACCAACCGCGCCACGCGCAACCTCATCATTGTCTACTACGACAGCTACGTGCAAATCTTTTTCGAGGACCTGGTCAAGTTTGTGTCGGCGCAGCGCAACATGATCCGCAAGGCCAAGATGGCCGTTAAAGTGGCGCAGATCCGGCGCATGGCCGAGCTGGAGATGCCGGATGGGGGGGAGGCAGGGGGGGAGGGGGAGGGAGAGAAAAAGGAAGGGGGAGACGGAGCGATTGCGGTTGATACTGCTGTGGACACCACCGTCAATGGCCTGTCGGCGCAGACGTCGGCCATTCTGGCCAACGGCCGGCCGCTATATATGCGCGCGTCAGGTCGGCAGACCTCTTCCCCCTCCGCCTCCTCACCAACACCCCTCGCTGCGTCCTACCTGCAAAAGACGCGCGCGCCGCCCGACATGTACGACGCCCTCGACAAGCACTTGGAGACGGTGCAGTCGACGTGCGAGCACGCGGCGCACCAGTTTTTGCGCGTCGGCGACTGCAACGCCGAGATTAGCAAGATCAAGCAGCAGCTGACCCAGGCACGCGAGCAGGCGAGTCAGGAACTGGCGCGGCTGCGCAGTGAGGCTGCCGCTGCCGGTGGCGGTGGTGCCGGTGACAAAGAGAACAACAACGCCGACCCAACGGCGGCGGCCGTACTCGCCGGCATGTCTGGCATGTCCGGCATGTCCGGCATGTCCGGCATGTCCGGCTTGTCCGGCTTGTCCACGTCCACGTCCATGCTGATGCTGTCGCGCGCGCACATGCTGGCCGAAGAGCCGGTGCGGTCGCGCAGTTTCCGGCCGCAGACGATGCGCAAGGCGGAGTGGAAGACGGGGGTGGCTGCCGGGGGGAATGCTGCGGCTGCCACCACCACCACCGCCGTGGGGGAGAAGGCCGTCGTGGAGGAGAAAGCGACGGCCCCCATTAAAGTCGACGAGGGCATCGAGGTCGACGGCGAGGACTCGGTCGACGGCGGCGTGGCGGTGCACGCGTGACCAGAAAGGGACGACGAATGAGAGACGACAAAAAAATTGATCAAAGCATATACCCTAGCAAAGAAAGGCATTGGAGGAGTTTTTTGAATTGGATTTATTTATCGGATCGTTGGTGATTGCTTGTTCGTGCTGTGATAGTGGTGATAGTGGTGATAGTGGTGATAGTTAGTGGTAATAGCGTCTAATAGTGTCTACCCCACCTGACGACATATCGTTTTCTTCTCATCATCTCAACCTCGCTCCGTCAACCCTACCTCTCCAATGGCCTTCACCATGCACTCCCACTCGGGCGAGTTCTGCGGCCACGCCGTCGACTCGCTCGAGGCCGTCGTCCAGCGCGCCATTGCCGTTGGTTTCCAGACCCTCGGCCTCTCGGAGCACATGCCGCGCGTGCACACCCAAGACCTCTATCCGGAGGAGCGCGGAGAGGGAGACAACGTCGACCTCGACGCACAGGTCGCCGCGCTGCAGACAAAATACGACGCCTACGTGCGCGAGGCCGTGCGGCTGCGCGACGCCTATGCCGGGCAGATTGCGATCTTGGTCGGCTTCGAGGGCGAATGGATCCACGGCCGCCACGACGACGGCGCGCGCATCCAGCAGCTGGCGGCGCACCCAGAGATTGACTACTTTATTGGGTCCGTGCACCACGTCGGCGACGCGGGCACGCCCATTGACTATGATCAAGCGGCGTACAACGAGGCGGCCGAGCTGGCCAAAAGAAGGCTGACCAAAGAAAAGCTGCTAGACCAAAACTCCTCGTTACCCCCCCACACGGCCCTCGCCTTGGCCTACTACGACCAGCAGCTCGACATGCTGCAGGCGCTGCGGCCGCGCATTGTCGGTCACTTTGACCTTGTGCGGCTGCTCAGTGGCGAGCCGGGGGCCGCCGCCGCCCCCGAGGTCGCTGCCTGGCCGCGCATCCAGCGAAACCTCGCGTTTGTCGCGTCCTACGGCGGCTGGCTCGAGTGCAACACGGCCGCGCTGCGCAAAGGACTGGCCGAGCCGTACCCGGGGCGCGCCATTGCCGTCGAGTGGCTGCGCCTGGGTGGCCGCTTTACCATGTCCGACGACAGCCACGGCACGGCGCACGTGGCGACCAACTACCGGCGGGGGATTTCGTTTTTGCGGAGTCTGGGCGTCGTCGACGTGTGGACGCTGGAGCGGCGGCCGGGCGGCGGCGGTGTTGTCGAGAAGCGCGTGTCCTTGGACGAGTTTGAGGCGTCTCTCAAGTTGTAGCGATAGCGGGTCGGTATGGGTACGCGTTTTAGTGAATATAGTGGAGCGCGGGGCACTCTCTAGCATCTAGCACGATCAGCCATCACCACAACCACCATCCAACGTCGTCACCACCACAACGTCACCACCACAATGACAGATCCAGTCGCCCTCGTGCCCAAGTTTGTCTATGAAAAGACGCTGAACCAGGGTATGTTCTAATCTAAAAACGGTTGGTCCACCCCACCTAACAACCCCCAAGACCAGGCCGGCCGCCGCCTGACGCTCTACGGCGCCATTGACGGCCAGCCCGCCCTCGTCGTGCTCGAGCGCGCGCCCTTTCCGGCCGACGACGACGCCTATGCTGCAGGCATTGCCGCCGCCCTCGACCACGTGCGCAACCTCGGCGCCAACGACGTCTACTACTGGTTTATGGGTGTGGAGGGCCACTCTCTTCCGAGTAACGAGATTCCCGCGGCCAACCTCAAAATCAACCTCATCTACCCGTGCACGCCGCAGCACGTCCGCAAGTACTCCCGCCAGGGCCTGTGCTTTGTCACCGAGACCCCGCAGCTGTACCGCGACCGCGTCCGGCCCTACATGCAGCGCCAGCGCGACGCCGGCCGCCTCAACTGGGTCGACAACATCATCAACGGCACCAAGGAGGCCGACGACGTCATTTTCCGGACGCCCTACGGCGGTAACGACGGTGCCTCCAACATAAATCCGGAAGGCTTCCTGCTCCTGCCCGACCTCAACTGGGACCGCGCCACGCTCGAGAGCCTGCACCTGCTGGCCATTGTCGAGCGCCGCGACCTCTGGAGCCTGCGCGACCTGCGCCGCCGCCACGTCCCCTGGCTGCGCCACATGCGCGAGCAGCTCGTCGCCGCCACCCTCGCCGTCTACCCCTCGCTCGCCGCCGACCGGCTCAAGCTCTACGTCCACTACCAGCCCACCTACTACCACTTCCACATCCACATTGTCCACGTCCAGCTCGAGGCCGGCGCCACCCAGGCCACCGGCAAGGCCATTGGCCTCGAGAGCATCATCGAGCAGCTCACGCACATGGCCGGCGACGACGACGTCGGCATGGACTCGGTCGCGCTGTCCTACACGTTGGGTGAAGCCAGCGAGCTGTGGGGGGTGCTGAATGCGAATGCTGATTGATTATCGAATATACCGAGTGCTCCCGAAAAGTTGACATCATAAGATAAACATGGACAATTGTTCTTGAAAAGGAGAAAAAAGAGAAAGAACATCACAGCCCGGCCTTCTTCTCAATGTTCACCACCAGGTCGTGCACGCTCGGCCCCGACGGACAGTCCGTCCACTCGCCGCCGTCCCGGATGCAGTACACCTCATTGTCCAGCCGCACCGTGCAGCTCTTGGTCACCCCCACGTCGTGCGTGTGCTGCACGCTGCGCTTCAGCAGGTCCATCGCCGTCTGCCCGTCGTCGGCCGTCGCGCACGCGTTCAGCCGCACAATGTCCACCGCGTGCTCCAGCGCACACCCCTCCACCAGGTCGCGGTCCGGGATCCGCGGGTACTCGCGCGACAGGCACATCGTGAAGCCCAGGTAGATTTTGGGGTCCGGGTACAGCTTCGCCGCACACAGCTCCAGAATGTTGCCCATGCACTCGGCCGGGCCGTGCTTGCACGCGACACCGCCGTCGCCCGTTGCCGTGCCGATGAACGACAGCGTAAAGTTGACCTTGTCCACGACGCGCTGCATCGTCGGCAGCACCAAATCACGCATGCAGTCCAGCGCGTCGGGGCACTTGCTCATAATGTGTGCCTCGAGTGGGACGAGACGCGTCGTGGCGGGCGGCGTGGCGGGCGTCGTATCGGGCTGCGAAGAAGCGGGCTGCGAAGCCGTCGTCCACGGCCGGGCCATGGTCAGCCCGCTCACCGCACAAGGCTGAATAAACGACACGACGGCCAGCGCGACGAAGCCCACGACGGCCACGTACCCGAGATGCATGCGGCGGCGACGGCCACACGACGAGGAGCAGCGCGGCCGGCGGTCGCCGTAGTCCATTTTCTCGTCCATCGTTGTAGTTGTTGGTCGTGGAAAAGAGTCGTTGTTTACTGGGGGTTAAATTCGAGCAATGTCTTGTGTATCAAGTCGAGCGATGCCGAAATGTGTAGAGGACGATGACGAGATCTGCTCCCATGTGACGAATGCTGTTGCCAGGGCGTCTCGCTAGATTAGGCGCGATAAGCCGATAAGCGGGCACGTGAGTTTTCGGTACGGGTCGCTTGTCTTACAGTCAAACGTCTACTCACAACAAATCGTGTACAATTTGATTTATATAGACTCTCGGATGGGACGTAAACAACCGAAATACGCACTACAATAACACAGGAAATATACATTGAACTGGAAAGTGCCGACATCACCCCGGGAAAGAGCCCCAACTACACCGCGGGCTAGCTGTTAGGCTCCTGCTTACTCTACGGCGTCATTGGCCATGTCAACCTCGTCACCTTCTTCCGTCTTGACCTTGTGTCCTCTTGCTCCTTCCGTCTTGACCGTGTTGTACTCACTTGCGCCTGCCGCTCCTTGTCCTTTGCTCTTTCCTATATCTTCTTCTCTTTCCCGGTTTTCCTTGTTTCCTGTTTCTCGTTCCTCGATCCTTCCTCTTTTACTCGTAACACTCGTACGTGCTTCTTTTTCTACTTTTTTCGTTTTTCCCCTTCTCCCTCTTTCCCTTCTCAGCCTCTTCTGCTTACTGTGTTTCCTCTTCTACGAGTACAACCCATTCAACCTTTTAAGGACATATATCCTCCACTGCTCTGCCTTTACCTTCAGCCTCCTCTCACCCGCCATCAGTACGACAAAGCAACGTACAGCGTGCCTCTAGTGAGGAGCAGCAGCAGTCGTGCATCGGCAACCTGAGCAGCGAAACTCAACTAAAAGGCAGACAAAAGACATAACAGCTATTCTTCCTCTCTCCATCACAGCTGTTTCTTACTCTACCCTCCCCGTCGCTGTCCACTTAGCTGCATGTCGATCTGCACCTCGGCCGTCTTACTCTTTACCGCCTTTACCGTTCCCGCCACTGCTCCATAGAGACATCGCCCACCGCAACGTCATACCGCAGCCCGGCCCCGTCATCCAAATGGCAATGCCCGTCTTGCCCCGGGCCCGGCCCGACATGGAGGCCTTTTTGCAGCCTCTGCGTGTCGACGCCGACCGTATCTACACCATGGCCTGCGAGTTTTCCTCCGTCTTTACTCGCCTGGCCGCCGAGTCGCGCAACCAGTTCCTGCCCACCCCAGTATCAGAGTCCATCTTGCTGCCCCTTCGCCAGGAAAAGAAGAAGAACCAGGGCCGGTACGTCTTGTCTTGTCTCGCCTGCCGTGTACTCCGTACTCGTGATCCTTGATCTTGGTGCCAAAAACGGAAACACGACTGCTAACTGCATGTAACGTTGCGGGGGCGCCGTACAGACATCTCGCCATCGACATGTAAGTCGCCCTTGTTGCCCACAAAATACGCATACATGGATTGCACAAATGTCTAACATTCGCCAGCGGTGGTACAAATCTGCGGGTCGGATTTATAGAGTTGTTGGGTGACGACGACGACGGCAATGACAACGCCGACGGTGCACAGAAGAGCAATCACAACGGCAATGAAACGACACCGCCATCAGCATCAGTAACACCCGAGCCACCATCGCTCCGTCGGCTACATGAGCGCATCTGGCCCATCCAGGACCACCTCAAGAGCCAGAATGCAGACAGCCTATTTGCGTGGATCGGCAGCTGCATTGCATTCGTCGTACAGGACGGCTGTACCACCTTTGGTCTATCCAGAACGGTGCCCCTGCCTATGGGCGTGACCTTTAGCTTCCCCATGGAACAGGAGTCGCTCGCCGAAGCAAAGACAATGTCCATGGGCAAGGGCTTTGCCCTGGCGTCCAAGCTCGACCTGGGGTCGCACCTTGTACGAGGATACGACGCGGCGAGACGGGACGCTGCCGTTGTCCTCCCACCCATTGCCATTGCCGCCATCACCAACGACGCCGTGTCGACACTGGTGTCGTTTGTGTACGAGGTGCCCGCCGTCGCCCACCAACGCGCCGTCATGGGCGTCATCTGCGGCACCGGCTGCAATGCCACGCTGCTGCTCAAACGCAGCAAGCTGCATCCGTCCAAGCGTAAGGCGGTCAAGGCGGCGGCAGCATTGACGACGGGTCTCGACGGCCATGCCGACGACCTGGGCCAGGATGACGAGAAGATCGCCGTCAACACTGAATGGAGCATCAACGGATCGGCCCCGGCCATGCGCGCCGTCAACCTCATCAGCCGGTGGGACGAGCAGCTGAGCCAGTCGGTCGAATCGCCCGGCTTCCAGCCCCTCGAGTACATGACGGCGGGCCGCTACCTCGGCGAGCTGGGCCGCATCATGCTGCTGGACTACCTGACGACGGTCCTCGGCGTCGACGCTGATGCGGTGCCGGAAAAACTTCACAACAAACTCGAGCCGCGCAACACGGTGTTTCTCGGCCGGCTACGCCCCGGCGAGCCGCGTCCGTCGCTCAACAAGCTCAAGTTGGAATATCCCACGGGCAATGGCGACGGCACCGGCTTCTGCTGGACCGAGGACATTGCCGAGGCCTTTTGCCACATTGCCAAGGCGATTGAGACGCGGGCTGCCGCGATTCTGGCCGCCGCCATCATGGGCCTGCTCGACTGTGCCGACGAGCTGCCGGCGCCCATTGCCCGGACGAGTCCTTTCCACCTCGTCGTCGGCTATACGGGCGGATGCATCACGCACTTTCAAGACTACCTAAGCGACTGCCAGGCCTTTTTGGATGTGCTCGTGGCGCGGCGGTACAGCAGTCTCACAGTGCCGCCAGTCTGCATTGTGCTGCGGCCTTGCCACGACGGCGGACTCAAGGGTGCTGGTATTCTCGTGCCGGCCTCGCTGGCGTTGAAGAGGGATTAATTGACTTTTGCAGTCAGCATTTGTCGTGCATCGAAGATTTGATAGAATCATAAATTCTAGAAAAACTGTATTGCTAATATTGATTAGACTTTTAAATCAAGGAGCACAGATTTGAAACAAGATATGGCTGAAGATATTTTGTAAGTCTTTTGTTTTGTAGACGACATATTTTGTAAATATTGATAGCTATATCAAAGACGACGATATCGGATTGAGTTTGAAGAACAATAATAAGAAAAGAAAAAAACACACACACAAAGAACATAGCTACAACCAAATGGATTTATTCACACCGTATAGCTCACACCGTCTATAATGTTTTCTGATATTATTCCAGTACGTCTACGAGTATGTGCACCCAAAAAAGGAGTCAAAATAACCAAAAACCACCAAAAAGACAAAACAAAACGTACAGCAGCGGGTATTCGCTGGTCGTCACCGACCCAACTACTAATCCACCGATCACTGGTTTAACTAGGGGAGAGCGGACGGGATCCCGTGCTTTCCAGTGTCTATGGCCGTACGTGGCGGAGGTTGCTCACAGATGTGTTTATATGGTTCGTGATGCTTTGACAAAGACATCAATGAACATACAGAGTACTTTGTACTCGTGATAATTTGAGTCGAGTTCACTGCGGAGCAATAGTCTAGAACGTACGAAGTAGTACTCGTACTCGTAGAGTCTGGAAGTATTACTGCAACAAAATTAAACATAATAGGAACCGTTTCTATTACCATTGTGGGAGGAGATGTTGAGGAGTCCCGGATGCGCGTGCGGTCCAGATTGAGCCAGTGGGAGTACGAGTAAAAAGCTGCCCGACGCGGGCCAACCCGAAACAAACTAGTTTCTGACAAGCCGGCGGAAATAGCATAATACGAGTTGCTGCATGCGTCCACCGCTTCATGGAGTTGTGGACTTTTGGACTTGGCTTCTCCCTACTCCGTACTCCGTCTTGGAGCCATTGGATTCCGAAGCGGCCGTCGTACTCGCACCGCGTGCAGATGGGATGGACATGGATGCTGACGGTGCGGCTCAAGCTGGTCAGAGTTAATCCACTTGTCCCTGTTTTACGACTGTCCCGGGCGTCTTGGTATTGGAGACTACCAAAAGGGGCTGTGATGTTCTTTTTTTTTTTTTTTTTTTACGGAGTACGGAGTAGGGGCCTGCCACAAGATTCGTGGTCATAGTTATAGCCAAAATTTCTGGTGTAAAATATGGGGCAATGTAGAAAAACTGCGGGTACTCACCTTTTAGTGCGGTTATATTGCATACAGATGTACCTTTTGTTCAGATACTTTGTCGTTCACGACGCGTACTCGTAGGAGTAAAGTGGCTAGGAGAGTAAAAGGGGTAGAATGAGAGCAAGGATTTATACTCTGAACGACGTGGATGTGGGATCCCACCGGAAGGATAAAAAGGGTTGATTTTTTATACTTTTAGTAAGAAAATTATTAGTATTAACTACTAATTTAATCACGTTATAAAAGCCAGTAATAATCGCGAGAGGAGGGACTTACCTTTTTCAATTTTTTCGTCGTCTTCCCTTAAGCCTTTACCTCTCGTTATTCCTTTTTTAAATACCGAAGACGATAATTTTCTAACTCGTTTACTACCTAGGGACAAGTATCGTTTAATAATTAATCGTAATACCCGCGACATAGGTATAATACAAAAGTTATTTTCGGATCCGGTAATACCGCTACTAACCTCGCCTATCTATAGTAAAGGCGAAAAAGGGAATAGCTATATCCTAGCAACGCTAGTACTAAGACGTCCGTTTCCGTCCTCTCCTCCCCTATAGGTATAGGATACCGAAAAAGGGACGTAAAAGGATAGTACTTACGTCTTTAGTATACTAAGTATCGATTTAATAACGTCTACGTCCCGGCCCGTAACGGCTATTCCTCCTTAGTTTTCCTTTATACTAAAAAGTATTATCCCTCGCCTACTAAAAAAGCTAATAAAAGCTCGCCCGGTAGCTAATACTCGGACTTTTTAAACTACTCCGTAAACCAAAAAGGTTATAGAGATTTTTAAACGGTATAAAATTAAGGGCTTGTTCGACAACGAGAGGAATAAAGACTAGAAAAAGGTTTAAAAAGTAACGGCGAGGGAGTTCGAGAAGGCTTTTAGGACGACTAGTAAATTTACCGAGAAAGTTTACCTACAAAAGTATCAAAATAAACGTAAACGGTACCGTTTATAGTTAGCTTTAAACAAGTACTTAAGTACTATATACGACGATATATCTAACCTTTTAGTTTACGGCCTAAAACGATAGGAGGTTTTTAAGCAAAAGTTTAGGGGGTCTCGGAGTATTAACTAGCTTATAAAAACGCTACTAAGCGACGTCGATATATACAATACTATTTTTTTCCGAGATATACCTACCGGGAGTAGTATTTAAAGCTTAAGCGACGTCGAACGGGCTATAAATAAAAATACCGTTAGCTATTTTTTAAACGATAAAGGGGAAGGGTATAAAGGGGTATTATAATAATAAAAGACCGTACGAACCCGGGGTCGAAGGCGGTAAAAGGATACGGACCTAAACAATAACCCTAAAGTACTTACAAAAGTCTAAGCCTTTAAAAACTATAATTAATAAGTACGAGTAATAACCTCTTCCAGTAAAAAGGCAAAAAGAAACAATACTTACGTAGTATAAACTATTATGGGCTAAAGGCCCTAACGTAGCGTACGACTACGCCGTACGCCGACCTTAGCAGGCAAAAGCCCTCCCAAGTTATATAACCCTAGACCGCGTACGTAAGGAGGCGTCGGGCAGGTTACCTGACGAGGGCGGATACCTTTAAACCCCCACGGGCGTTTGGTATAACGATATAGAGTATACGCATTATTAGACACCCGCGGGCATCTAGCGTACGAAGGGTACGGTAGGGTAGATCTAGACCACGTAACCTTAGGCTTGATGTACGTAACGGTGGGCGGTTACTTAATAAGGGTAGTCACCGTTAGACGCCCGCGGGCGTTTGGAGGGCAAGGGTATACGAGGGAGGCGGGGTCGAGGTATATAAGGGAGGGAAACTTTTAGAGTACAAATCCCTCTCTTTTCCTTTCCTTCTATAAAATTAATTATTTCGATAATTTAAGAGTCTTTACGTACGCCCTCGCTACTAAGACCCTTACATTTAATTAATCTTCGTTTTTTTTTCGACGACCTTATCTCGGTCGAGTAAATATACTTAAGCCTAGGCACCGCGGAACTAGAATTAAGTAATACGAGTAAACCCAGAACACCGCCTAACATCACGGCAAAACGGCGAGATAAAAAGAGTAGAGAGACACGGATCCCCGGTTATCGAGGGCAGGTATCCCGACGAGGCATTACGCTAGATAGTCGTCGCCCTTTAGTAGTAAGTAGAACTTTTAGTCCGAGAGCGAGAATAGCGGCCGGAGAGGCGCGGCTTCGCCGAGCCGTCGGAACCCTACGAAAGGCGGCCCCGACTTATCCTAGACACGGTAGTACTATTCACGGGCTCCCGCCGGGAGTACGTAAGCTAGCGTACTTTGATTCGGGATAAGCTACGCGTAAATACGGTAATAATTGGCGGCGCGGATGCACAGCTAGCCTACGTCTACCGTAACTTAGGTTCTAAGGCCTAGGTAATAGCCTACGCATACTATACGTAGCTCTAGGATAATAAAAACGTAGGCCCGAAAGAATTCCTAGTTTACCTAGACTCGGTATTTAATAACCCGAACAAGCGTCAACGCGCCGTAAACCGGGTAATAGTCGCCCGCTAGGGGGAGCGGGAATAAATAACGGTATTTTTACCGAAGTTCGAGAGGGATTTATTCGAGTCGGGCTTAGGAGACGTCGATACGGTAACTTACGACCTATTACGTAAGGCTATTAATTCTATTACGCGCTAAGCGACGCTAACCTTACCGGCCTTAACGTCGTATACGGAATATAAAAACTAGCTCCTAATAATAAGCTCGAATATAAATAGTATACGCTAAACGGCCTCGACCTAGTCTCGTAATTATATACCGGCCGCCGGCGAACTTATAAACCTTCGTACGGGCTACGCCTAAACGTTTAACTACGTAAAGCCGGTAACCGTAACCGTAACGCGGCCGTTAATAAACCTTACTACGCGGCTTATAATAACGTCTAACCCCGACCCGTGCACCTACTTTAAGTACGGTACCCGTAGCTATATCCGGAGTACTTACCCGTAACGGGATACGGCTCGCCTAGTTATAGTATACGAGGCTCGAATAAAAGAAGTATACTCGGACTATAAAAACGCGTCGGAAGCGTTATAGGACGGGACCTTCGAGCTAGGAAAAGAATAGTCCCGCGTTAAAAGCTCGGCAAGGGGCGTAAAAAAGATTTGTAGCGGGCGTAGAGGAAGTAAGTACTAAGGATAGGGGCGGAGGGTATATACGTCGATACGGTTATTAATAACCGTTATAATATATAAGCTTTTACCGATTTAAAATACCTCGCGTTCGCTATAATTTTAGAGTAATATATAAAAAGGATAAAGGTAAAAACGTTAGCTATTAAACCCCGGAAACTCCGGTAAATAGTAAACTAACCCGAGGAAAAGTAGCTATTTATTAAACGGGTAACGAGGGTTTAAATAAATACTACGGGCGTAAAGACCCCGGTATAAGTATACGTAATACTAAACTAGGAGAAGATACTAATCCTAGGCAAGGGCTAGCTCGCTTACTACTATACCGTTATTAAACCGGTTAAGGACGAGATCTTTATAAACAAGTAAGGAATAATACTAAAGACGAAGCCCCGGAAACGAACGAATAGTATAATAGTACGGGTATCGGCAACGATAATACGGCGGCTACTAAGAACGCTTACGGTTTAGTACTCGACGGTTACGATAGAAGACGTATACGTCGCGCTCGAGACGAAAAAGGTACTCGCCTCGATAGCGGAGATCCGGGCGAAGGTACCGAAATAGCTAAGGGACCTAGTAAAGGCGTTTAACCCTAAAGCGGCCAAGACGTTACCGTCGTACCGCCCGGGCGTAAACTACGAGATCCGGCTAATTAAAAACCCTAACGGATCCGAGCCCCCGTTTCTAGTAACGCTACTATACTACCGGTCTAAAAAGGAGTTATTTATAATCCGGAAGATTATCCTAGATTTACTAAACTAAAGGCTAATCCGGCTAAATAAGTCTTTAAATAGTACGCCGGTATTATTCGTTTATAAGGCTAACGGGAGCCTTCGGTTTTACGTTAACTACCGTAAGCTTAATACTATTACGGAACGGGATACTTACCCCTTACCGCTAATTACGGAGACCTTATACTACGTAATTAAGTATCGTTAAGTAACTAAACTAAACGTAATCTCCGCGTTTTACCGTATAAAAATACGGGAGGGGGATAAGTAAAAAACGGCGTTTAATACCCGTACTAGCTTTTATAAGTAGCTAGTTATACCGTTCGGCCTTATAAGTACCCCGGCGTCGTTCTAACGGTATATTAACTAGGTCTTTTAAGTCTACCTAAATATAAACGTAATAGCCTTTATTAACGACGTTTATATTTATTCGAGCGGCTCCCGTACGGACTACTACGCGCGGGTACGCGAGGTAGTAAACAAGCTTTACAAGGCTAACCTCTAGCTCGATATTAAAAAGTACGAGTTCGAGGCCTAAGCTCCGAAGTTCCTCGGTTACGTTATTAGGCCGGGCCGTAGACTTAAGATAAACCCGGCTAAAGTAGACGTAATCCGGGACTAGGAGGTCCCGCGTACGGTCCGCGTAGTCCGGGGGTTCCTAAGGTTTACCGGGTTTTACCGGGAGTTTATCCCTCGTTACTCCGAGTATACGTCCCCTTTAACGGACTTAACGAGGAAAGGAGCTAAGTTTATATAAACGTCGGAGTACGAGGTAAACTTCTAAGCTTTAAAGAAAGCGGCTACGGAAGGCTTAGTACTAGTGGTATAAGTCCCGGGGAAACCTATAAGAGTAAAAGTAAATTCATCGGGGTATACTCTAAGGGCCGCCCTACTATAAAAATAAACGGACGAAGCGTAGTATCCCGTAGCCTATCTTTCGAAAAAGTTTACGCCGGCGGAGTATAACTACCCAATCTACAATAAAAAGTTATACGCTATTATCACGGCGATACGGGAATAGGCGCCGGAGCTAAAAAGGGAACGCTTCGAAGTACTCACGGATTACTAAAACCTATAATAGTTCCTAGGCCGCCGCTTACTTAACGAACGTTAGATACGGTAAGCGGAAAATCTTTTAGTAATAGACTATACCCTAATCTACCGGCCCGGGCGGCTATAACTATTATTAAATACGCTATCCCGGCGGGATTAAAATATACTAATAAATAGCGCTAACGACCGGTAAGCCGAACGAGAAGTACAACTTCTTATAAAAACCGTAAAAGGATTAAGGACAACCGGGCCCCCGCTAGACAAAACGCCCTAACTAACCGTCGTAGCCCTAGTAAAGTAGGTAATACGGGCGAATAAAGACGGTCCCGGGGAAATAAGTAAAAAGCCGACCAACGAGTTAAAGTCGCCGTTCGTAAACGACGAGTTAACGGCGTTATAGTATACGTCTTTCAAAGCCAACCGTCGGTACTAAAAGCTCTAGGACACGATTTAAAAAAAAGACGATACGGTACTAAAAAAGTAGGGGCTAAACTTCGAACTAATAAAGTTCCGGTAAAATTCGGAGGGCCGGGTAATTTAGCGAAATCGGCTTTAGATCCCGTCTAGGGAGCCCCTCCGTACGCGTTTAATCTAGGCTATCTATAACTCGAAACTCACCGGGTATCTAAGTAGGGAAGTTACGCGGACGGTAATCTCGAAGTCGTACGTCTAGCTAGTATTAATAACCGATATACGGTAATTCGTAAAGAACTACTAGCGCTACCGCTAAATTAAGCCGTAGCGGGATACTAAATAAGGGCTCCTTAAACTACTCCCCGTTCCGGAACGGCCGTAAAACGAACTCTCCGTAAATTTTATTATTTACTTACCGATTAATAAAGGATATACTAATATTATAGTAATTACGGACCGTTTAAATAAGGCGGTAGTATACGAACTAATATTAATAATTAAGGCACCGGAAGTAACAAAACGTCTCCTTAACGGCGTCTTCCGATACTACGGCCTACTAACGGCGATCGTATCCGACTACGGGGTATAATTTATAAACGACTTCTAAGCAAAGGTTTACAAAACGCTAGGTATTACGCGTCGGCTATCTACGGTATAGTACCCCGAAACGGACGGAATAACGGAGCGGGCGAACTAAAAGCTAAAAATCTACCTCCGCGCTTTTACTTTTTTCTTGTAGTCGGATTAGGCCTAACTACTCTTATCTACTATAGTCGCTCTAAATAACCGGGTTAATACCTCGACGAAAATATTACCGTTTTATATACTTTATAACTACTATATACCGGTAATCGACGAGCCGGTACTAAAAGCCCGACGGCCAGCCGCGGTATCCGGCGACGCGCTAGTAAAAAAATAGCGCTAAGGCACCGTATACGCGTAAACGAGTATAAAGGTCGCCTAAAAAGTATAGGAAACCTAAACGAACAAACACCGCTAGTACGTAAACGTATTCTAATAAAGGGAGCGCGTATAACTCCGAATACGCTACGTTAAAACCGTACGGCCGGTAAAAAAGCTAGACTAGGTAGTATTACCGTACCGCGTAGTACGTATAGTAAGTAGCTACGCCGTAAAACTAGATATACCGAAAGGGATCTATCCGGTATTTTACGTAAGTCTAGTCCGGCGCGGCGACGACGACCCGCTCCCGAGCTAGCGGGTAGACTATACCGAGCCGCCGCCGTTAACCGTGGACGGCTATAACGAGTACGAAGTAGACAATATCCTTAAACACCGCCGGAAGGGCCGCGGTTAGTAAGTATACGTAAAATAAGCCGGGTACGCTACGCCAAATTGGGAGCCGCTAAAAACGATATAGGAGACTACGGCCCTAGACGAGTACGAGGAACGGGTGCACCCCCCGTAACGGAAGGCGCCGGGAGGGGGGAAGTAATATTATAGGCCAAAGGCCCTAGCGTAGCGTACGACTACGCCGTACGCCGACCTTAGTAGGCAGGAGCCCTCCTAGGTTATATAACCCTGGACCGCGCACGTGAGGAGGCGTCGGGCAAGTCACCTAACGAGGGCGGATACCTTTAGACCCCCGCGGGCGTCTAGCATAGCGATGCAGGGCATACGCATTATTAGACACCCGCGGGCGTCTAGCGTACGAGGGGTACGGTGGGGTGGATCTAGACTACGTAACCTTAGGCTTAATACACGTAACGGTAGGCGGTTACCTAATAAGGGTAGTCACCGTTAGACGCCCGCGGGCGTCTAGAGGGCAGGGGTATACGAGGGAGGCGGGGTCGAGGTATATAGGGGAAGGAAACTTTTAGAGTGCAAATCCCTCTCTTTTCCTTTCCTTCTATAAGATTAGTTATTTCGATAATTCAAGAGTCTCTACGTACGCCCTCGCTACTAGGACCCTTATATAAACCGCCGAAAAGATTTACGATACGGCTACTATATTTACGACGCCGAAAAAACCCGGATCTAGTAATATAGCGTCGGCGGTAACAGACTTCGAAGAGTACTTTTTAAAAAGGCTTAGCCTAAAGGATATCGTCGATAGTATCGGGAAGCTTTACGAGGGCCGAAATACGGTAGTTTAGAATATTTTAAAGGGTAAAAAGACGAAAAAGTTAATAATACGTAAGTAGTTAAATAAATAATAAATTTAAGTATAAATATAAATATAGATTTAAGTATAAATTTATATAAAAAAAAGATAAATTTTTTATACTTTTAGATATAATCGAATAATAAATATAAATAAATTTAAACAAATAATAAATAAATAATAAGCAAATAATAAGGGTTAAGTCTAAAGATAGGTAGTAAAATATAATATACGTCGTAAATACCTAGAAAAAAGCACACAAAATCAATAGGATATAATTAAAAATTACCCAATTAAAAAATATTAAAATTATTACGACTTTTACTACTTACTATTACTTTTAACTACATTAATACACTCTTCTTTTAGTAAGGGCTTTTGTTACTATTATCGCGATATAGTAGCGCGAGAATAAAATTATTAAAACGATATTAGAATCGAATTCGTAAGTATCGAAAGTATGCCTAGGCGCGACGCCGCCGCCGCGTACTCGTTGCGCGGTCGTAGGGGTAGTAATTGGGTATCTTAACGACAGGTGCGACCGAACGATAAGAGTACGATACGGCCCTACAATAATACGAATTTATCCCCTTCTCGCCGCGAACTCGCGAATAAAGACGCTCCCATCAAAGAATAATTGAAAACTCTCGAAAATAATATTACCCGACTTTTCTAGACTAAGGGCGTCGACGCGGGACTCGTTAGTAATGTAATGTAAATAGTTACGATATCTTTTATTTATAGTACGTAGTACTAGCTATTAACTAGCGACCTCGTATCGATCGTTTAAGGTTACTTCTTTTTTCCTATTCTATCTCCTCCCTCGACTCTTTTTATATCCTTTGCCGATATTTTTAAAACTACTAAGCGAACCGTCCTTGCCCGAGAGCGTAATAAGTACGAGATTATAGTTAACTATTAAAATACCCCCGATAATATTAAACAACGTATATATAAGGAAACGGTATAAACTATTACTTTTACTCTCCCCGAGGGTACCGAATTAGCTAGTATACGTAAGTTTTTTAGTTACGATATAGTAGTATAGCTTAAGAAATTTTTAGACGACGCTTTACTGAATTAGGTTACCGTTATATTTAGGGACTAGGCGTAGTCGCGCCGGCGAACTTTCGTAGTTATAACTAAGTAAGTGCTTAACTACTTATTTAGTACCGAGATAGTAAGGAAAGATTAAAAGCTTAAAAAAACTATCCCGTTACTACTATTTACCGTTATAATTAAAATACGTAGCGATAAAACCGGCCTTTTTCGACTTTACTTTACTAATATAGACGATACGAACTTATTATATAACCGCGGACTAGGATAGGATACTTAGATTTTTAATTATGAACTATACTACGTAATATTAAAGATTATACGGTGCTTTAAGTGTTAGGTATTCGGGTATATTATACGTTACTACTAGAAGATAATTAAATATACTAGTTGCTCGCTCGAAGGGTATACGTTAACCGACTGTACGAACCCGGCTTAACTTAAATATACTAACTACTAAAATAATTATACGGCGTAGAACCCCTACTACCCGAAAGTTAAGGAAGTTCGTGAGAGAGCTACGAACGAGTACTAATTTTGACTTATTCGTTTTGTACCTTATAAAAAATCCGACCCCCCCCTGACTATAGCCTCCCCGACTACTACCCTTAAAATAACCGTGCTTAAAATAACGAAGATTAAAGCTAAGGTCGGACGCCTTTTGACTTTTACGGTGCTTTAGAACGATAAGAATAACTAAAAGATTACCGATATAATTTTTCTTAGCTAAAATAATAATACTACTACGTAAGAGTTATATTCCTACGTAATTAAAGCCGTTTAAACTAATACCCCGTCCTAATATTAGAAATTGTCTAATAAAACGTTTAAAAGAATACTAATAACTTTACGACGGCGTTTAACTTTATTATCGTTCCCAATATCTTTGTAATCTAGGAACTAGGTAAGAATAAGTACGGCTAACTATGGAACGAAATAGGGTCCCGATACTATATTATTTACTACGACGGTAACGTAGCTATTTACTTATATAAGAGATAGGAAGTTATAATGTAGATAATATCCGGTAGTAATAATTAGTATAAAGTTATACTTTACTTTAGCCGTCGCTAGGTTACTATTTAGTTAGTATACTTACCCGACCCGTACTTTATAGGATAAGTAAGTCCCTTTAACGATATAGTAACTTTATGGAATCCGGCCTACGATAATATCGTTTTTGGTAATTTTAACTTTTACTACCTACTCTAGGACGCCTATAACCGTACCTCCCTGTATGTCTAATCCTTCCTTTAGTTTACCTCGACCCTTCGCTTTATTCTTACTACCCCCTTCGGCCTCGTTACTCGTTAACGATATAACTACCGTAGTTCGATAATTAACTTATACTAGTACTCGTAACGCGCGCTAGTACGTTATATCGAAATAATCGAGTAGGGGGGTTCTAACTACCTCCCGATCCGTTACGATTTACGTTTTTCTTAGCTACTTATTACCCCCTTCGAGGGCTAGGTATAGAAAGATATTAACCCGGATAGCGCCTTTTAACTAGTAGTAGCTACGCCGTGATTTCGCCGCGACGCTACTTTTACCTCGTAAATTCTTAATAATTATATCGATTAACTTATTTCCTTTTTTACTACTACCGCCGACGTAGTCGTTAAAAAAAAACGTCCCGTTAAAGGCGTAACGTTAGTTTAGTAGTCCGCCGATATCGTAGTTACTACGTAACGTTATAATAACGTTTTCCGGCTTTAGAAGCGTATTTAATTATTACTCGACCTCGATAATTATAACGTAACCCGTCGTTACAAAAAAAAACTTATTAAACGCGTTAAAACTAAATACTAGAAAAATACCGTCGACGACTTATTTTAAAATAATAAATTACTTTAGACCCTAGAGAAATAGGCCCGGTTACGTAATTATAAACTACTAAAAGACGTCCGCCTCCCCGACTTACGTCTTAGCGCCGACCTCTTTACGACTTCCGACTATAACTCGAAGGCTCGTATCCTAGCTAATAAATTTTTCCCCTTTCCCCCCGTTAATCTTTTTAATATCCCCGACTCTTAACCCTTTATTCTAGCTTATACTACGTTTAAATAAGTATCTAACGTAGAAGTAGTAGTAGTATTAAATAGGCTCTTATTTTAGAAAACACCCGGTAACGACTTTCTCCCGGCTAGGTTTTTTAAAATACTTTACCCCCCGCTTTTACCGTCCTTTTACGACCTCGTCTAAGCGAGTATTAACCTCGAATACTACCCGTAACGTTTCCGCCGCGCGTTAATTGTTGTACTCCCTAAGCCTAGTAAGTTAAGGACGTAAAAATAAAAAACGGGCGTATATAAACCGATCTTTTTGTTATATACCCTCGGCAAAGTAGTTAAAACCCTAATTAGCCGGAAAGTTATACTAATCGCGGAATAGTATAATCTAATTTTAAAAGGCTAAATAGGTAACCGTACTTATAAGTTTACCGAATTAGTTAGTACCGCGCTTACTAGTATCGTTAACGCCGCTTTTACGTAATAAGCTTACGTAACCTTACTCTAACTTAATATTAGTAGCGCTTTCGATACCGTTAACTACGCCCGCTTGCTTTATACTTTTTATTCCGCCGGCTACCCGTTATAAATAGTTAACTAGGTACGTAGCTTCCTCGTATTACGCTCGGCCCGGCTTCGCTTCGACGGTCGCGTTTTAATTACTATCCTAATTATCGTAGGCGTTCCCCAAGGTTTAGTTTTATCCCTTATTTTATTTGTACTTTATATCTTTACCCTGTACCGCGAGCTCGTAGCGCTCCCGTATATAACGACTATCGGATTCGCCGACGATACTAACTTTATCGTTATAAGCGATAACGTTCGACGAAACTATATTAACCTTGTTTACGCCTAGCGAACTTACTAGGCGTAGACTAGTCGTTATAGGATAACTTTTACGCCCGTTAAATACGAGCTTATATATTTTAACCGTAATTATAAAGCCGATACTACCTCGCTACGACTTAGTACTAATATTATATAGCTTACCGAGTCCGCCCGGTTCTTTAGATTCTAGGTCGACCGTAAGCTAAACTAGTGTGTGTACGTTAAATAAATTAAGGCGAAGATAACGACCTAGATATTTATACTAACCCGAATAGTTACGTCCGCGTAAGAATATCGTATCGACTCGGTACGCCGTTTTTACTTAGCGTATATTCGTATAATAGTTGTTTACGGTTACTTAGTATAGTTTAATCCTAACCGTATTATCCTAGCCCGTATTAAAACACCGTTATAAAGAATATAACGCGCCGTACTCCGAGTTATCGCCGGGGTATACAAGTTTACTTTATTAAACTTGCTCGAGCTTAAAACTAGCGTCCCCCTTATAAAGACGTACTTCTAACGCCGTATAACCGACTTTTACCTTACTAATACTTATTACCGTACTTACTTCGAACGATTATAGCTCGATATATTTTAGTAACTATACTACTTACGCTACCTAACGCGTCTCCTACCGCGCTAATTCCCTACTCCCCCTATAAGTAGTACCTTTACGTAGACTAACTAGTAGCGCTACTAAGTTAGCCTACGAGCAGGGCTTTGTTTTATTAAGCTTTTCGAATAGTAATAAGTACTCGCGGTAGCTCCGTTACCGGGCCGTAACGCGATTATTAGGTTATTAAACCTAGACTATAAAAAACCGTTACTTAAATATACGGGCCTCGTTAAGTACGAGAGTAGTATCCTAACTTAAGTCCGTACTAAATATATCGGTTTTAAGGGTTACTTTTTTACGCGCCGCGTACTAGACGCGACTTCGTTACGCTACTCTTACGGTAATTAGGAGGATAGTACGTATATTTTATGTTCTTGTTTTTTTAATACCAAAGCCCGCCTTTAACTCTACGCTTCGTTTAGGCGTTTACTACGTAATAAATACGACGTTGTATTTACTACGAGTAATCCCGAAAATATTATATATATAGTACGATAATTATTACGACTATATATATTACCGTATTACTAACTTATATAACAATTACTACTAAAACGATAAACTATAGTATAAGTTAATTCTTCGCCGTTATAACGTAGCCTATTCCTTACGACTAATACACGTTTCCTTATCTACTCGCTATTTTTCTTACCCCCTTTACTATTATTATTACTATTTATACCGCCGCTATTACCGTCGTTATTAAAGCCGTTAAAGCTCGCCTCGTTCGTAACGTCGTCGCCGTTACGACGACTATCGTTAGTACTTATATCGTTATCGGGACGACGAGCTTAAGCCGTACTCGCGGCTCTAATACGCGATACCTTGGCCGCTAACGACTCGAGCGAACTAAATAAACGCTCTAGCGCGGCGAGGTATATACTAAAGCCTTACTTTACTACGTCGACGAGATTAAGGGTAACCTCCTTTTAGGTCTTTTATAAACGAATAGCCGCTAAGTCCTTAAGTAGGATTGACCGCGGTTTCGCGTCGCTTAGTATCCGACCTAGTAATTACTAGTAAGGTTTTTACTTATTTATTATACTAGCTAGCGTACTAGTACCGTCTACTTACTTACGGTAACGGGATATAAAACTTATTATTTTGATTTTTACGCCTACCTCAAACTAGTCTATTAGTAATAAAAACGGTAACGGGTAACTTTATCGCTATAACTTATATTTTTATACGGTTAGTTAATACGAGAGTAGTACGCGTACTTTAGGCTTGCTCTAGCCTGTATATAGTAGTCGGGCGCGTCGACGCGGTTACCGCGCCCGTTTGCTACCGCCTTTAAACACTTCCTTATTTACCGTACGTAACGAGGGTAGTATTCCGCGACCGGGCGTAGCTGCCTAGGAGGCGGCGGCGTACTAGACGGAGGCGAGGCTGTTACTATAGTAGTAATATAAGCGTCGGTCTAGGTCTTAGCTTTAACGCGTTTAGCCTTACCGGCCTAACGCGCCTTCCGTTTACTCTTTACGCGGATAGTAGTAGCCTCGTTACTATTACCGGATTATTTTACGTCGTTTAACGTTATAGTAAAGAAAGATAAAAACGGAGAGAAAAGAATAAAAAAGAAAAGAAGTAACTAAGTACGAGTATAGGCGAACTATAAAAGAAATAAAAAAAAAGAAAAGAGGAAGAAAGAAAGGAAAAGGAGATAAAAGGAAAAGGAAATAAAAAAAAAGGAGTAAAAAAAGGAAAAAGGAAGAGAAAGATAGAAGGAAAAAAAGAAGACAAAGGAGGAAAAGAATAAAAGGAAAATAACGCTAAAAAGGATAATTAAATAACCTAATAGACGTACCGGGTAACGTACCGGTCGCTCCTTCCTTACGAAAAAGTACTAAGTAGATAAGTAGTTACACCGCTCCTACTTTTATAATACCGGTCGCTCTTTCCCTAATAACTAACCTCTTTACTATAAATACTTTACGCCTAAACAGCGTAGAAGTATTTAAGGCAGGTATTATATACCCTAGAAAAGACGGGCCCAAAGCTTACTTATATTAATATTTGTATACTCGCCAGTATAGTTTCCGCCTTAGTAGGCTACTGCGTATAGAGTTTTCCCCGACGGTAATAGGTTTATTACCCTCGGGTTTTTACTGTACGACTTAGTATAAACGTCCCTTATACTATCTATAGATAGTTTATAGGAGTACAAATCAAAAAAAAAAAATACTCTTTTTTTTTTATCCTTTTTTATACTTAAAATATTAAAAATTATACTAAATTTATTAAAACGACTATTTCCGCCGCCTTTACTACTCCTATTACCGTCGTTCCCGATATACCCTTATATATATAACGATAATACGTCTCGTCTCTACTATATCCGTCTTTATAACTACCCGAGCCCTTTAGACTACTATTACTAACGTATTTGCTCTTACTATCTTATCCTAGTACGAGACTACCCTCTCCTTCTTTTCCTTCGCTTACTTGCTTCTAACTATAAAATTATATATCCCGGTTACCGTATATACTAACGCCACCTAGTTATCGATACTATACTCCGTAGAATACTGTATTACTTTAAACTTCCTCTTCACTATCCCAAAACTTTTCTCCACGATACACCTCAACTACGAATAACGATAATTATACGCCTCTTTCGAATTCGCCGGTACCCTTCTATATACCCTCTACATCGGTATATAGTACCGTACATAAGGGAAGGGTATAAACAAAAAATCTTTAAGTATAAAGCCCGTATCCGTAAAATAAAACCTCGAAAGCCCCGCCTTAAATCCTCTTAATATCGCATATTAAAAAAAAGATGTATTACTAACTAATCCTACTACTCTAGCCATAATATAGTAAAACGCCGTATCGAACCCAACTACCGTAAAAACGTTCTATATAAAGTTCCTATACTAGTCCCTATATACCCGCTAATTACGAGTAAGTACTATCAAAAAGACATACGTCCTATTAATTACCCCGATATACCCGTTAAAACTATTATTCGGTTTTATTAACTCGACTATAGGATTAAACTAGTTATAGCTTAACTACCGAACCTAGTACCTATATACTAATAAGCTTATCCGTAGTAAGTCGTAGAAAACTCGATAAATCGTCGCCCTGTTTATATCGAATATAACTATAGTATCCGCTTATATTTAACCGTAACCGATAATCTACAAAAAAATCATAAACTAGTATTTAAAAGTAAAATAAGTAGTAAAAACCAGCCACGCGAATTCCTCGAACTACGTAATAAGCTTAAAAAACGTATACCGCGGTATCCTAAATAAGTCTTTAAAGCTTTTATTAGGCTCGGCAAGGAAACGGGAAGTAACTTTTTCGCTATTAGTACGCCCTATAAGGGCTTCTCGAGAACTACTCCGCGAGTTCTATTACATTATAATTTAGTCGCAAAAGTCGATAATATCCACTACAACGTAGGCGACGCCATTACGAAATATAGCATCCATTTAAAAAAAGGTATTAAACAAAAGATAAGTACCTTCTCGGCTACAATAAAAGCAATACGAGTACTAAATAACTAATTCGGTACCAAACACGAAACACCTCGCGGCGTTACATCGCCAAAACACGCCCAAAACGCGTTCAACTAATTCAAAATGTCACTTTTCGAGGAGATACATTGGTTGCAAGGATTTCCTCCTCGGCCTAACAGTTACCCGTCCTTGGGTTGCATTTTGGTGGAGCGAGGTGTACCTTTTCGGCCATGCCCCATATTTTACACCAGAAATTTTGGCTATAACTATGACCACGAATCTTATAGCAGGCCCTAGAGTGCCATTACAAAGATTTCCAAAAGTTTGTACCAAACAATAACAGATGGTAGATCGGGAGTGTACTCCGTACGGAGTATCATCAATACCCTGTGCAAGTCAAATGCCAAATGGCAAATGCCGTGAAGAGTAATCAGCAATTGCGTCGTCCGTCGATTGCCGCCGACTTGAGACGTACGGAGAGTCAGAATACGAGGGCGCAGGAGACCGTCGGAGAAATTCCAGCGTTTTTTCCTTTTACTCAGTACGGAGGAGATGCGGAAACTCAATAGCAGCTCAATAACCGACGGAGCAGTGCCCGTAACCGTACCCTCCCGAGGCGGTTTTGACCTCGCAGTTGAAACGGTCAACATGAGACGACACAAAGGGTACAGTAAAAAAGGGGAGCGCCAGGGAGACGACCAGTAGCGAATGCAACGCTATTGCGAGGGCGGACTGATGTGCAGACGATTTCCATATAAAAGAGATGATCGGATCTCTCTTTTCTTCTCTTTTGGTTCCTTTCTCAGTATCACACTCTTTCTCTCTCTCCATCCTCTACTCTTTTTCAATCAGCTTCTTTACCTCCCCCGGCGGGATTTCATTCTTTTATCGTTGACCGATTGTTTATTTTCTTTTGCCCTCCCTCTCTCTTCCTCTTTTTCCAACTACACACAATACTCGTGCTACCCACCGCCACCATGCGCTACTCTATCGTCTTTGCTGTCGCCGCTGCCGGCCTCGCCTCGGCCGCGCCCCTGGCCCGCGACCTGCAGGCCCGCGCCTCCGACCTCTGCTTTGTCGTCGGCAACACGGCGCTGCCCCAGGAGACCCTGGACGCGGCCGAGGCGCTGCGCGACGTGGTCACGTGCTCGACGACGACGACGACGCTGGCCAACGTGCCCGACGTGACGTCGGGCAACGTGTCTTTCTCGCAGGTCAACTTTGCCGACAGCAAGGACTCGACGCTGGCGTTTGCCCTCAAGGAGTTTGCCACGACGTGCCCGCTGGCCAACAACGACCTGGCCGACTTCCAGAACAAGCTCAACGTCTACGTCGCCACGGAGGCGGGTCTGCGGTCGGTCGGCAGCTCGCTGGCCGTGAAAGTGCCCAAGTTCTTCTTGGAATTCCAGGTGTCGCGCATCCAGACGGCCCAGGGCAACCCGCCGACCAGCGCGGCGCTGACCGTGGACCACCTGGCGGCCAAGGTGCTGAAAAACGCGGCCGGCCAGTCGCAGGATCTCCTGGACCAGGTGACGGCGCTGAGCAAGGCTCTGGCGTAAGCGGGCGAGCAGACTTTTTTTTTGGGTTGCTCCCGCTCGCTCGCTCGCTCGCTCTAGTATAATTTACGAGTAGTATATAATCAAGCTGTTGTACTGGACTTTGATGACTTTTTATAAGTTGCAACGTGATATGTGATTTCTCTATCTCTCAACCCTAGTAGCCATCCCGCTGACCAGGCTTGGCGGCCCCCGTGGCCGCACCCAGGTGCTGCGTCATGACCTCGCCGAGCGCGCCGACGTCCGTGATGACCGACACCATGTCAAACCCCTGGGCGGCGCGCTCCGCCGCCTGCTCGCCGTTGGAGCAAAAGATGGCGGCCTTTTTCCCGTGCTTCTTGCACGCCGCCAGCGTGCTCTGGATCGCCGCCTCGTGCTCGCGGCCGCCGCGCTCGACGCCCATCTGCAGCGCCAGGTCAAAGGGCCCAATGAGCAAGATGTCGAGCCCGGCGACGGCCGCAATGGCGTCGACGTTGGCGACCCCTTGCTTGGACTCGATCTGCACGGCCACCTGCAGCTGCGCATTGGCGCTGTCGTCGTAGTCGGCGCCGCCGGCGACGCCGGCAAACGGGTGGATGGCAAACATGGGGCCGTAGCCGCGGGTGCCACTGATGGCTCCCGGCGTTGTGGATGGGTATTTGCTATACTTGACAATACGAGCAGCATCTTCGGCCGTGTGGCACATGGGCGTGAGGACGCCGTGGGCGCCGGCGTCGAGGGCGCGCTTGATCATCCACTCCTCGGCCCAGGGAATGCGGATGATGGGGCTGGCGCCCTCGGCGGCGACGGCGGAGGCGAGCTCATAGTAGTCCTTGTCGGAGATGAGGCCGTGCTCGGCGTCGATGAGGACCCAGGAGAACTTGCCGACGGCGGAGGTGGCGGCGGAGCGCAGGATGGTGCGGGCGACGGCAGAGCTTGGGAAGCTGGGGGGTTAGCGGGCAGGAGAGGAGAAAGAAATTCAAAGATGAAAGAAAAACAAGAAGAAAGAAGGAAAATACAAAAAAAAATAAAAATAAACTCACGTCAACCAAAAACCATAGGCCGTTTTTGAGCCCTCCTGGGCGGCTGTGAGAGGAAGCTGTACAGGCATGATGAGTACTGTGTAGTTGACCACGATGGATGAGAGGAAGCAAGTTGAAGTCTTTTTATCTACGACTACGACTACGATCTAATATCTTGCAGTATGCCACCCCGCCGCACATCGCAGCGTCCTGCTGCTGGCGGGAATGAGGGGAAGCAAAGAAGGGGGAAGCAGGGGAAGCATGGAGTCGTCAACTCGGGGTTCGCAGTAATGCGGGCCGAGTCAGGTGACCAAAATGGGGAATATGGGGAAGCGCAGCATTGTTCGTTTAGGTATATGAAGTGCGCATACTGACTACTTGCACCAGCCCACTTTACTTTTTCACGTTCTTGGTCCAAAGATGCACCGAACATGGGACTCACATGTCCGGCAGCCGAACAGAGTGCAGACATCCGAGTTGTTGTTTTTCAGTTTGATGTTTCTGTCAGTTTGATATTTTCCACGAGAGTTGGGGTGAGAACTGGTATAAAAAGACGTGCAAATGACACAGTGTATACACAGTATAACCAAACACACACTGTACACATCTTATCGTTATTGTTATCGTTATCGTAGTTATCCGTATCGTTATCGATAAAAAAGTCTAGGCAGAAAAAAGTTGGTGATCCCAAAAAAGCTTCAGCCAAGTCTCCCGAGGCCAGCCACCAACCACGAGTCAGCCGGCCACCAACACGAGAAACCAACGACACAACCTTCGCTGCCATATGCAATAATATTATTTCCGATACGAATTATCATACGGCCGTCATGCCGCACTTCGACAATGGTGCGCCGCTGGTCAAGCGCCAGAAGCTGAGCACGGTTGCCACGCCGCAGGCCTCGTCGCTGGCCACGGGCTCCCACATTTTTGCTCCGTTCCGAGTGAGTCGCGTGTTGATGCTGTTGTTTTTGTTCTAGTAGTCTAACGTTTGTTTGCAGACCGTCGGCCTTGTGTCGCCTACTGGCGTGCCTTTTACGTCGGTCCCGCTCGGCAAGACGTCGTTCCAGATCACGACGTCGGTCGGCCGCTGTCTGCAGACGTACGACTTGAAGCGCGGTCTGCACCTGGTGTTTGTGACGCGGCCGCAGACGCCGCGGGACATTACTGCTACGTATGCATGGAAGCAGAAAGTGTTTGCCGCCTGGGGCGGTGGTGAGGACGTTGATGAGGATGACGAAGAAAACGACACCGACAACGACGACGACAACGACGACGACAACAACTCGCCTCACCCCACCCAGGGCGTCTGGATCTACAAGCGCGGCCGCCGCGTCGGCGAGCTGCCGATGCCGCGCGACCTGCACGAGCCGATCCGCCAGCTGCTCGTGTTTGGCGCGTGGATCATTGGCCTGGCGACGACGCGCATCGAGGTGTGGAAGACGGCCACGTCGGAGCACTACACGACGCTGCAGCCGACGCCGACGGCGGTGGCCAACAACGGCCACCACCTGACGGGCGGCATGTGCACGATGCCGACTTTCTTGAACAAACTGTTTGTGGGCCGCGCCGACGGCTGGGTCGAGATCTGGAACGTGTCGTCGGGCAAGCTCGTCTACACGATTGTGCCCCCCAAGACCGAGACGCCCGCTGGCGGCGTCACGTGCCTTGAGCCGACGCCCGCGCTGGGCCTGCTGGCCATTGCGTATGCGGCGGGCCCGCTGGTGATCCACGACGTGCTGCGCGACCAGCCGCTGATTTACGTCGAGGCCGGCACGCCGGGGGTCGGGTACGACGAAGAGGACTGCATCGCGCCAGTGACGAGCATCTCGTTCCGGACCGACGGGCACGGCGCCGGCCAGGACGGGCAGGCCGACGGCGTCATGGCGACGGCGACGACGGCGAGCGGCGACGTGACGTTTTGGGACCTCAACAAGGGCGGCCGCATCATGGGCGTGCTGCGCAGCGCGCACAACCCGCCGTCGCGGCCGGCCCCTGTGAGCATGGAGTTGACTACTATCAAGGGATCGTCATCGTCGTCACCGGCACAGAACGAGCGGCGCAACAACATCCGCGGCGCCGTGGCGGGCGGCATCAGCCGCGTGCAGTTCTTGCCGGGCCAACCCGTGGTGCTGACGAGCGGGCGCGACAACTCGCTGCGGTCGTGGATCTTTGACGCGACGCCGTTTGCGCCCGTGCCGCGCATCCTGCACACGCGCAGCGGCCACGCGGCACCCGTCAACTGCCTCGAGTTCCTGCCGTCCGACTTTGACGGCGCCGACGGCGGCAACAAGTGGCTGCTGTCGGGCGGCCTGGACCGCAGCCTCTGGGGCTGGTCGCTGCGGCGCGATGGGCAGAGCACCGAGCTGTCGCAGGGCAACGTGCGCAAAAAGGCCAAGCAGATGGGCATCCTGTCGTCGGCGGCGCTGCGCAACGGCACGCCGACGCTGCTCGAGGACTTGAAAGCACCGCCCATTACGTGCATTGCGTCGTCGCTCAACCGCGACGGCGGCATGGGCGCGCTTCCGGGAAAGCTGCCGCAGTGGCTGCGTCTGGGTCCGCAAGGCAGCGCGGAAACAAAAACAAAGTCGGCTGGTGGCACCAACCCGCGCCCGCAAGACACCGAGGCCGCCGGCATGACGGGCTGGGAGAGCGTCGTGACGGCGCACCACGGCGACGCGTATGCGCGCACGTGGTTCTGGGGCCGCAAGCGCGCAGGTCGCTGGGCGCTGTCGACGGGCGACGGCGCGCTCGTGTCGACCGTGGCCATGAGCGCGTGCGGCACGTTTGCGCTGGTCGGCTCGGCCTCCGGCGCCGTCGACATGTACAACCTGCAATCGGGCATCCACCGCCAGCGGTTTCCCTCGAAGCTGACCCCCGCCCAGGCACGCCAGCTGAAAGTGCAGCAGCAGTTGCGCCAGGCCGACGCCGTGACGCAGCTGCAGTCGACGGCGACCATGGGCGCCGGCGGTTCCCCCGTAACAAAGACCGGCATGTTTGCCGGATTTTTGAGCCCCGGCGCGGGCCGGCACACGGCCGCTGTCACGGGCATTGTGGTCGACAACCTCAACAGCGTCGTCGTGACGTGCTCGCTCGACGGCACCGTCAAGTTTTGGGATTTCCTGACGGGCCACCTCGTCAGCCAGCTGCAGTTGGGCAACACGGCTTCGGGCGGCGGCGGCGTGCCCATTACGTCGTGCAAGAGCCACGCGGCCAACGACCTGCTGGCGTTTGCGTGCGCCGACAACACGGTGCGCGTCGTCGACGCCGTGACGAAAAAGGTGATTCGTGTGTTCCGGGCTGGGGCTGGATCTGGTTCGGAGGACACACCGCTGCCCGCCTCGATCAACGACTTGTGCTTCTCGAGCGACGGCCGCTGGATCGTCGCCGTGACCCAGCACGATGCGCGCCTGCGCGTCTGGGACCTGCCGACGAGCCACCTGATCGACTCGGTGCAGCTCGACCGCCCCGGTCGCGCCGTCGCCTTTTCCGGCAGCGGCGAGTACCTGGCCGTGGCGCCCGACGGCGCGCTCGGCGTGCACCTGTGGACGAACAAGACGCTGTTCAAGCACGTGCCGACGCGGCCGGTTGTTGAACGTGCGGCGGCAGTTGGCACGGCATCCAACTCTGTCAGAAAGGCCATTGCACCGACGGTGTCGGGCGAGGGCGGCAGCAACTTGCTGGAAGCGGCATTCGACGACGATACAAGCAGTGATGACGAGGACAACGACGACTACATCCCCCCGGCGGCCCAGATGGACCAGCTGAGCGCCGACATGATGACGCTGTCGCTCGTGCCCAAGGCGCGCTGGCAGACCCTGCTGCACCTGGACCTGATCAAGAAGCGCAACCGGCCGAAGGAGGCCCCCAAGGCGCCGGAGAAGGCGCCGTTCTTCCTCGGCACCATTGCGTCGGGCGATGCCGAAGAGGCTGCTCTTGCCAAGGCGAATGCGCAGGCCCAGACTGCCTCCAAGAACGAGAGAGCACTTGTCTCAAGCACGCCTGCTCCTGACACGACTGGCGCCCGCTCGCGGCTGCTGGCCATGGACCTGACGCGCGCCCAGCAGGCCCTGACGCAGAAGCTGCACGCGGGCCCACGCGACGACTTTGCGGGCTTTGTCGACCACCTCAAACAGCTGCCGGCCGCCCAGGCCGACACGGAGCTGCGGTCGCTGGCGCCCGAGAGCGGCGAGCTGGCGCTGTTTGTGCAGGCCATGACGAGCCGGCTGCGGGCGCGCCGCGACTATGAGCTGGTGCAGGCGTGGATGGCGGTGTTTTTGAAGATTCACGGCAGCGTGGCCGTGGAGGCAGCAGCGGCGGCGGCGGCAGCTGCCAATGACAACGACAACGACAACAACCACGACAGCGAGTCGGCCGACATGCTGGACGCGTTTGCGGCGGCGCTGGCCGAGTGGCGGCGCGTGCAGGACGAGGAGCGGCGGCGTCTGGACGAGCTGGTGGGCTACTGCGGCGGCGTGGTGTCGTTTTTGCGGAATCCGAGGACGTGAGGTGGTGCTTTTTGTCGTTGGACTGCGTGGCATCGTTGTGTTTATATCGTTGTTTTATTTTGTTGAATAGCATGAAGTTTATTTTTATCTCGGTGACTCCGACCTCGCCATCCTTGTTGAGCATTAGTCGTATAGATCCATGGGTTATGCTTACTACAATATACTCTGCAGGACATGCACAGAGAAGCTCCCTCCAGGGACCACGTCGATGGTTACTTCTCTCCACCAGCATTTGCCGCCGTCAAAGCAACATATACAAACGGAAGGAACGGCCCTGCCCGCCGTTGCAGAGAATGCAGGCAAGGGTGGATTCGGACATTCGTTGTGCAGTTTACCCGGTGCCGGTGCCGTGGGAGCTGACACGTCTGTCTGCAGTGAACAGCACGAGGCTGCAGCTACGCAGCACGATACACCTAAGACAGCACGAAGCTGCAGCCAGTCACAGCGCCATATTTTGGGTTACTGTTGGAGACTGTTTCGCGCTGTCCCACTGGTTATCTGTTGCGTTTATAAAACATGGGATGTTCAACAGGGAGAGGAAGCTGACTCGACAGTCGGTTACATCTTCACAAGCAAGCTCACCGACCATCCCACCTTTCATCTATTCTAGTTTCAAGTATCTATTCTCCATCTCCCCCGCAGTCTCGTACACGCCTGTCGGGATCATCAGATCGGCATGCCAATCGTCTGCACGGCCAGCTCTCATCTTGCCACGCCCCAAAGTGGGCTACTGCAACACATGGAGGAGCATCGTACCGTGAGCTCGGTACGCACTACTCGTAATAAAATGATGGGTGAGCTCCAAGTCGTCTGGTCTCGATCTTTTTTTTATTATCTTTTTTTTGCTTTTTTTGCATTTACCCGTAGACCCGGTGAGGGTGTTGGACCCAGAGACACGGCCAACGCCACCGACATCATACTCGTATCTGTGTTGCACTACGGCTAGTTCTTGTTCGCAGTTCCGTACACGTACCGACAGTACGAGTATCATCGAATTGGTTGCAACTGTCGTCACCTCTATATGAATATAGGCAGTTGGCCGGTGTTAGTCATCTCGACTTGACATGTGCCACAGACCCACTACCACGTGGATGGTCGCACAACATGACAGTGCAGATAGTGGCTTATCGAGAATAATTTATATTCACACTACATTCTATCGGCTCGCTCCATCCTCGTGACTTGTCTCTTGTTCAGATGAAAACACTATATCAGCCATTGTGATATGGCACACCATACGGACAGATGGAATAAGAACGGAACGGCTATAGCAAATAAAAGAGAGGACGGGCCAACGGGCCGGAAGAATAGATCGTCCATAGGCCTCGACTCTGGAGACCCTTTCTGACCGATCTCTGGCAGGTGGTGAGTCTGTAGAGTTTTTCCATTTCAAATAGTGGTACTTGGGTTCGAGTTGGTCGGATCTACGAGTAACCTGAGCTCGGCGTTATTGCTTCTTTTTCGGCTTCTTTGCTGCTCGTCTCTCATTCAAATTCTCTTCTGTTTGTCTTGCTTTGTTTTTTTCTTCTTTTAGTCTTTCATTCTTCTTCGTTTCCGTTCTTCTCTATATTTTATTTCTTCTTTTACTCCCAATTTTATTGCCAATTCTACCGACTGCGGCAGTATTGTCGGCTCCCTCGACCGGGCCTTTCCCTGATTGGCTTGCTTGTGCGCGTGCCAGCGTGAGAATGGCATGTCGGTCCGACGCCCGTTGCGGCTAGGCCTGGTTCGCCTGGTTCAACCTTCTCCAACATGGGCCTGAGGGGAAATGGAGTAACGTACCGTGCAGGGCAGTGCAGTCGGCAGACGACTTCCGCCGCGTGACAGTCCTCGGGCGTTCTGTCGGGCATGTGTCTGCGAGGCCCGACACGAGGGAAAGACATAGTTGGAAAGAATCGAGAGAAGAAAAGAAGAGATGCGACAGAAAAAATACTCGTGTTAATTTAAACGAGTACACACTCAAACATCTCGATAGCGTCGCATTCGACTCCTTCTCTATTGTTCGTGGTGTCAGGCTCGCGTAGGTAGCATCGAGATACCGCCGACGAGTGGCACGAGAGCAGGCAGCAAGTGCATGATGCCGAGGGACGCAGGGTCTGGCCGAGGATACGAGTAGTAGGCCGTACGAGTAGGCCGCCCTGGTCGAATCTTGTGGCAATTGTGGCGACACTTTTTTACATGTTCTTCGTACTCTGTTGGCCAAGTCTGGGGATGGCTTCCCCAGCATTACTCCGGGTTACTCCAGGCCTCCACACGACAACAGGGAGACAAACCCCTGCAATAGAAAACTCCTCGTAACCTCACTACTTCGTACGCTAGCGGCCTCGACAAAACGAAAATGGCACGCCCCCTCGCTTGTGCCGCTCCATGGGTGGGCTGTCAACAGGCCTCCCTCCACTGCTGGCAGCAAAAGTCGAAAAAAACAAACAAAAAAAAACAGAGACGGCAATGTGACCCCAAGGGCGAGGACCTTCTTTTTAAAGAGTAAAAAAACTGGAGAACCCCGCCATTTTCGAGTGGTCTGCCCCATGGGTACGAGGCCATGCACGTCCACCACCATCGGGGCTTGGAGCAAGATCGGAGCAAGTTGCGGACAGAAGACGGAGACGGAGAGCTCACGAGGTGGTAAGGAAGAATTCTCGCTTTTCTTCTTTGTCTTCCTTTGCCCTCCTTTGCCCTCCTTTGCCCTCCTTCGCTTCCTCTAGAACCCCAACACTGCTACCCTCCCCTGGGCTTCTTTAGATTGCTCGTACGCCTTCTTGTGCCGCCGACTTGTCCATCCCTGCCGCCTGTCACGCTTCTCGAGTCCTTTCCTCTTTATTTGTACACGGCCTATCTGCCTCCACCACTGAGCGTCACCGTTACACCCCCCTGCTCCCCTCATCCTGGCTGCTTTGTCATGAACGTGCATGCGGCCTCTTCATTGCCGAGACTGCATGGTGAGCAAGCTTAGCGAGACTAGCCGCCTCGTCACGCTGGGCCGAGAGGGACCCAAGAGGGACCAGATAAAAGAAAAAAAAAAGAAAAAAAAAGGCGTCGGCGTCGGCAACGAGAAAAGGATTCTCCCGCTTTTCTCCAAGCCGGTGTTCTCCTCCAATTTCTTACCAAGCTCGTGAGATACCCTCTTACTCAGTAAACACTCGGTTTTGTTTACACGCCGCCACAATGATATCAAATCCCCTGCACCGCTTCTCGCCCTACCAAGCCACCACTGCCACCACCACCACCATCACCACCACCACGCTGCTGTCCAATCCTCAGCACAGCGCCGACATGGACGCCCTCGTCGGCACGCACAATGCGCGTCTTGTGCGCCACGGACGGCCAAAACCGCAGCATCAGCAGCAGCATCCGACGGTGACGGCGACGGCGCATCGTCCTGGATCATATGCCACGCCGCGTGGCAGCGGCAGCACGTCCGCACCCATTCGCCGGCGCATCAGCCGCGCATGTGACCAGTGCAACCAGCTGCGCACAAAGTGCGACGGCCAGCATCCATGTGCACACTGCATTGGTGGGTTTTGTTTTTTTGTTGTCCTTGATAAAGAGTAGCATCGCTAACAAAACAGAGTGCGGCATCGGATGCGACTATGCCCGGGCGCGCAAGAAGCGCGGCAAGGCGTCGCGCAAGGACTTGGCACAGCAGGCTGCGGCGCAAGCGGCGCAGGTGGCAGCAGCAGCGCGTGAAACAAAAGAAACGGCAAAAGACCCAGCAGCTGACACCGCGGGCGCCCCCGCCAGCACGGGCAGCAGCAGCAGCAGCACGGCCGACGGCAGCCAGAGCAGCAGCGGCGGCGGTGGCGGCGGTGACGGCAGCGACGGCGACAAGACGATGCACGAGCTCGTCGGGGACGTTGTGCACACCGGCAGCATGGAGGAGAGCCTCGGCAGCATGGAGGAGAGCCTCGGCAGCATGGAGGAAATGCCAGCCGATCTGCCGGGCAGCGTCCACCACCACCACCAACACCAACACCACCACCACCATCACCTTGAACACGCAACCCTCGACCACATGGACGGCGCGGGTATCGACCTCGACGGATATGCTGCCGCCACCGCTGCCACCATCAGCAACAATCCCTATGATGGCCAGCTCATGACCAGCAACGGCCTGCCGCACACCACATACAGTCAGGCACCGGCGGCCCTGGCCAGCTTCCCGGATCTGCCCTACAGCACGCTGCCGGCGCACAGCCCGACCGACTATGCCGTTGACGGCAGCAGCGGCTTCCGCCTGGGCACGAGTCCGCTGTCGGCATACCATGCCATGGCGGGCACCGCGACCGGATCGGGGGATGCCACCGCAGCAGCACAACAGACGTGGATGACCGTGTCGCCGTCGCCCCCGCCACGACCACAACAGCAGCAGCAGCAGCAGCAGCAGCAGCATGTTCCTCCGGGACCCTACCACGCACCCCGCAACATGAGTGCTGCTGCTGCTGCCGCCGCTGCTGCTGCGCACATGCACCGATACAACGGCGTCGCCATGCACAATCTGCACCCCGCGCACCCTGCCGTGCACCCACCCCTGACGGGCGTCGTCGGGCCCAGCAGCAGCAGTAGCAGCAGTAGCGGCAGCAGCCGTCTGCCCGTGCCGACCACTTCGGCTGCCGCTGCATCTTCTTCTGCCGCCACACCAGGGGCTTCGCCGCGCCTGCGCTACCCGGTCCTCGAACCGCTCGTGCCGCACCTCGGCGGCATCATCCCGCTGTCGCTCGCGTGCGACCTCGTCGACCTGTACTTTAGCAGCTCGTCGTCCGCCCCGATGCACCCGACGTCGCCCTATGTGCTGTCCTTTTTTTTTAGGAAGCGCACGTTCTTGCACCCGACGGCGCCGCGCCCCTGCCAGCCGGCGCTGCTGGCTAGCATGCTGTGGGTGGCGGCCCAGACGAGCGATGCGCCGCTGCTCGCCAGCGGGCCGGCCGCGCGCGGCAAGATCTGCCAGAAGCTGCTGGAGCTGACAGTCAGTTTGCTGAAGCCGCTGATCCACGCGCTGCCGCCGCCGGGCTCGCCGTCGTCGTCGCCGGCGGGTGTGGCGGGTGCGGCAGCGGGGGGTGCTGCCAGCCCGCTCAACGACGACACGAAACCCGTCTTTGACAGCGTCGCGCACCTCGGCATGCTTCCCGATGCAACCACCACCCCGGCGACAGGAGACGCCGCCGGCAACGCCGAGTACGACGCCGTGTTCGGCACCGCCGGCACCATTGACGACGTCATCACGTACATGCACCTGGCCACGGTCGTGTCGGCCAGCGAGTACAAGGGCGCGAGTCTGCGCTGGTGGAACGCCGCGTGGTGTCTGGCGCGCGAGCTCAAGCTCGGCCGCGAGGTGCCGGCCCACGCCGACGGTGGTGACGATACAGACGGTGGTGAAGACGGCGACGGCGGCGGCAGCAAAGAAAACAGCAGCCGCCACATCGGCTTGACCGAGGAGGAGCGCGAGGAGCGCCGGCGCATCTGGTGGCTCATCTACATGGTCGACCGCCATCTGGCGCTGTGCTACAACCGGCCGCTCTTTTTGCTCGACGTCGAGTGCGACGGCCTCAAGCGGCCCATGGACGACACGGCCTGGCAGAGCGGTGACTTCTCCGAGAATACGAATACAGCAGACACGATGCTGCTGGGCCCGGCCAGCGAGGAGGCCGCCCCGCTCGACGACGACCCCCTGCTGTACCGCGGGCCCTCGTACGAGTGCAGCGGCCACAACATTTATGGCTTCTTTTTGCCGCTCATGACCATCCTTGGCGAGATTGTCGACCTGCACCACGCGCGCAACCACCCGCGCTTTGGGCTCGGCTGCAGTTTCCGCAGCTCCCAGGAGTGGGACGCCCAGATCGCCGAGATCACGCACCACCTCGCCATCTACGAGCAGAGCCTCAAGCAGTTTGAGCAGCGCATCCTGAGCCCGGCGGGTCTCGTCGCCTCGAACCAGGCATCGGCTGCGGCCGCGGCCGCGGCGGCTGCTGCCAGCACCGACGCCAGCAACCACGTCGCCATGGGCGTCGTCGACGACGGGTCATCCATGGCCATGGTTTCTGATGCGGCGGCAGCAGCAGCAGCTCCCTCGATCGCAATGCCACCCGCGCCTGCGCCGACGACAATGCCCGCCCTCCCCACGCCGCCCACGCGCATGACCGCCCTCGACATCCAGACCCGCATCGTCTGCGCCTACGGCACCCACGTGCTGCACGTGCTGCACATTTTGCTCGCCGGCAAATGGGACCCCGTCAACCTGCTCGACGACCACGACCTCTGGATCAGCTCCCAGGGTTTCATCACGGCCACGGGCCACGCCGTCGCTGCCGCCGAGGCCATATCCGAGATTCTGGAGTACGACCCGGGCCTCGAGCTCATGCCCTTTTTCTTTGGCATTTATTTGTTGCAGGGTTCGTTCCTGCTGCTGCTCATTGCCGACAAGCTGCAGCTCGAGGCCAGCGCCAGCGTCGTGCGCGCCTGCGAGACGATCATCCGCGCCCACGAGGCCTGCGTCGTCACGCTCAACACCGAGTACCAGCGCAACTTCTCGCGCGTCATGCGGTCGGCGCTGGCCCAGGCGCGCGGGCGCGTGCCCGAGGACCTGGGCGAGCAGCACATGCGCCGCCGCGAGCTGCTGTCGCTGTACCGGTGGACGGGCGACGGCACAGGGCTGGCTTTGTGATCATTGATCTTATTTCTACGAGTACATGGCTAGCGTTTTGTTTTTGTTTTGTTAGCGACTTTTGTTAGCGACAATGGAATGTATCTGTCTATAAGTGAGGCTAATGATATGAGGCTAATGCTAGTATCTATGATTGTTCTACTCCAGCGATCTATGTCTTCGTATTAACTATGCTCCTTATCTATCTACCTACTGTCATGTGCACTGAACAACTCCTGACCAGACTCGCACTGATCTACTCCTACTCCAAGCGGATCCCTCCCGGGCGGTACTCGGTTACGATGCGGATGGCGAATGGTTGCAGTGGTGGCTCGGTGGCAGTGCGCCATGCCACCCAATTTCCGCAGTCTCGGATCGTGTACACGGGCTAGTGCTACCCAAGGGTGTCTTCCCGGCCTGTCAGGCTGTATCTCGCCATTCTGTGCATGGTACGTGCCACCTTTGCTCGACTACTGGTAGCACGATAACGTAGTCTGTCACGCAATGGGTAGACAGATTGGTAGCAGATTGGTACAGATTGCTCTGTAGTACATTAAGATATTCTAACAAGAAACAGGAAACAGGAAAAACAAATCCAAAAAAACAAAAATTCCAAAACAAATCTAATAAGCCAAACGCCTCACTGGTAAATGTACACACTGTCCCACTGGATCTCGCCGTTCATAAACTGGTTGTAGCACTCGTTGCACAGGTTCAGGCCGCACAGCTGGCACTGCCATATCGGATTGCCCTGCGTCAGGTCGACGCGGCACAGCCAGCGCACCTCGCGGTTGGGATCGGTCAGCAGCTTCAGCTCATGCCGGCACTCGCGGAACTTTTTGACCTCTGCGCTCTCGCCGCGTGCCATGGTGGAGGCTGTAGAAGGGGGTGGTTTTTTTTTGGAGAGGGGAGATGTGGTCGTTGATGAGGTGGAAGCAAATATAAAAAAGATGTCGTGCGTTGGTGCTGGCAGGCGTTGGTGTTTGTCTGATGGCTAAATTGTGTTTGTTTGTAGACTGTGTCGATTTGGAGTATGAGGACCAAAAAGAGAGACTTGGTTGAGGACTGAATGAGAGACTTGTTGGTGAGGACCGAAAAGACTTGGATGAAGACCGCAAGAGACAGCTCAAGACAACGTCGGGGACTCGGCTATTATACCTCGATCCTAGATAGCAGCACTGTCTTGTCTCCCATAAGCAAGCCTACGTGCGTACTCCGTAAACTCAAGAGGCTGCTCGTACTGAGTAGCAGGCCGACTGTCGATGGAGCAAGGAGAAGAAGAAAGTCCCTCCTGACCGGGTTCAAATGTCCCAAGACGACGTAATGTTGTACTCGGGTATACGTCACTGCAGCTGTTTCCGTTCTTCCGCGTGTGAGGGACGAGGAGGAAGCTGGAAACAAGAGCTTGGGTTTTCATCTTGTTTTATATACGTCCATTCAGGATCATGACAGAGACATGACAAAGGAGATGTGTAGCGGTCTGTCTGTTTGCTACGGAACGGCAGCAATACGTTTGTTTGCAACGGCAGCCAGCTGCATAGGCATCATGAAAGATACACAGAGTACAGTACGGTAAGCACGGATACGTGAGCAGAGACAAGGAAGCTGAGCCTAGACATATCCCAAGGTCTGGATTTCCGTGGCTTCACCGAGAGGGTCCCAACGGCCACCAACAGCACCGAACCCCCGGATCATTAAAGTTTCAGCTGCTTCATCCCTGGGAGGAGCAGGTAGTAGTTCGACTTTTGATTCCATCAACCTGGATCGGCAGAGGTACTCCGTAGAATCAGAAGTCGGTAAAGTATTTTTTTTTGTATGAAAGGATGTAGTGTGTCTCAGGATGCTCCCGACTGTGAACCACCGACAGAACTTTTAAAGAGTGGATGCGGTAAACGACCCCCAAAATTGAAACAACAAGGGAACGGAAGAAAGAAATTCCAAATAAGCAGTCCCAAGGAGATGGAAAGAAGCAAGTTCAAGTCGATGTACTCCGTACGCCGACGAATGGTATCGAGATGTCGTTGACATAAAACAATGCAGTACCAGGTTGCTGCAGGGCTTGGCACCAGATGGAAGGGGAAAAAGTAGGCGAAAATAGCAGCGACTTACAGAACCCTGCAGCACGTGATCCGGGTGTCTTAGTTTTGAAAAGTAAGAAAACTTGCTCTCATTGTTTTTGCTTTTTTTTTCAAAGTGAATTAGCAAGTAAGAGTACAATTACACAGGATAGGCAACCGACGCGGTCGTGCCTTCCCTCAAGAATTAGGTTTATCTCTCTCGGTTCGTGCCGGCCCAGCCCGTCTACTCCGTACGAGTACTCCGTACTCTGTACGTTTTGGGTGCTCCTGCTCGGTCACTCCTTCCTGCTCCATACCATAACGACGACAAGCACTATATTCATTATTATTTCCAGTTTCAGATCATTGTCCGCGCTGCGCCCAACAACATGCCACTGCAGAAATTGCAGGACACAATACTTTGGCACTCCGTACGATACGATACGAGTACTCCGTATATCGCCCATGCGCACCGAGTACTCCGTACGATATTCCGTGCCAAGCTCGTTTACCTGACTCGGTCTGGTGAGGTTCCCATGGTGTTTCTTGAAATGGTGCCATGATACCACGGCCACTTGCTACTTGGGGCTCGCCTCCGGGAGCTCCCTCTTTGCAGTTTGCAGGGAGCCCCCCCCCCAAAAAAAGGAACAATAAGAAACAATGGCTGGTCGGCGTGCCATTTTATGAGTACTCAGTATCAGCTATCTGCGCAGCGCGGGCGGCACGGGTTGTGGGCGGAGCAGGGGCAGGGGATTTGGCGGCAGGGCAGGGCAGGGCAGGGCAGGGCACGGATAGGTTGCCGCCTTGGGGGGGGGGGGGGGAATAGCCGGATGCGGCTCGTCCTTTTCGTTTGCGGCGACAACACCACCCCCCCCCCCCCCCCCCCCCCCACACCCCCACGCGACGCCACAGCCTTTTTGTTATTTTTAATGTATCTTCCAACACCGATCAAACACCCAAACAACCACCCCACCCGCACAAACC